>JBBPBT010000230.1:2864200-2895108 GCA_037974875.1 Cicer bijugum
TGATAACCAAATAGTATATAGGTTGTGTTCTTATGTCCTAATGCAATTTATAAATTTCGATATTATTAAATTTGTAATTATGTCTTAGATTCGAACTTGAGAATTCACATTTTTATGAATTTCTAATCATAATCACCATCTTTTTTAGGCACAAACAAAAATAATTATCTTTAGGTTAGTGAGCAACACATTTTTGAATAAGAAGCTTGACTTAATATAATGTGCTAATCAACTAACAAAAAAAAATAATCAACTAATTTATAAAAAAAAAATTTATTAATCAAATAGTTTGGAAACATTAATCAATTAATATGACAATATAATTAACAGATGGCTGATTTAAAGGATAGTTTGGAATTTTGTTTGGTTCTTAAATTTTATATTGGATTAGTAAATAATACAAAATTATTAATTGTAAGAGGTTTTGCCATATACAAAAATTTCATTGACTTTGAAAATCCAATCCCCTTCCCACCATTTTAAGGGATTCACTTTTTCCGCCATAACCTTTATATGTAAATAATAAAATTAAAAATCATATTAAATACAATAATCATTAGGTGAAAAGTAAAATTACTAGTAGGAAGGATGTATGAGTTGGTGTTGGACAGGTATTGAAACTCCATCCCCAACCTGCAATCGAATTTTTAAAAAACTTGCACATGATCAAAACTCTTGTCAAAGGTAGAACAACGCAGATATATATATATATATATATATATATATATATATATATATATATATATATATATATATATATAATTTGTGATGACATCATCATAAACAAATTTCATATTGATTAGTTAAGGACTAAATATATTCAAAAATAATTTTATAATGAAGTTTATATGAAAAAACATTTGACATAGCGCATGACATTTGATGATTTTGAGATGGGCTTACTAGTGGATATGGTAGAAACATGAATGTATCTTTGAGATTTTGAGGTGGTTCTCTTTGTTCTGCAGCTTAAGGGGCTCTAGGAGGTAGGAATTGGTGATGAATAAGATTTAGATCATAATAAAGTTCTTCTCCATCCTCCATGAGTTGAAGAGGAGTTTTCTCCATAACTTCCTCAATAGGAGGATACTCTTTTAGGGAGGTGAAATAAGATCTGGATCTAAAGGAGTTCTATGCTCTTGTATTGGGTTTGTGAAGGTAGCTTCAGATGGAGGATGAATTGTTGATTTTCATGGCTTTGAAGATTTGTGAGTGGTTTTTTTAATTTTTTTTCTTTGGTGTTGGCTGAGTGGCATAAGACTTTTTCTTTAGTGTTGGCTGAGTGGCATACAAGTTGGTCAAAAACTTCTTCAAAGTTAAATCCTCCTTTCTTTAAGCCTTCAATGTGTATAGTTTTATCGTTTACTACGGACTTGTCTTGCCATTTTTCAAAGTATCTAGTTTCCAAGTATTTGGTTTCAAATAGTGGAATTTTTGTAGTGTTTTTGGATGAGGAAACATAAGGTTTAGATTTAGAGGAGACTAGTTTTGGTGAAGTTCTGAAAGAATGAGTTTTGGATTTGAAAATTTCATATTGGGTGGTTTCTAAATCATCAGAGTAAACAACATGAATAATAACGTCTTGAGGTGGTTTCTTATAGGAGATAATTCCTGACATTATTCTAGAGGAGCGTCTGGTTGGAGCAGAAGAAGAAGTTATGGACGACGAGGCCTTATTGTGTTTGAACGAGTGACGTGAGGACATGAGGAGTTCTTGAGTAGAGTGGAGGATGGACGATGCTTATTGGTTCTTGTTGGATGATGTCTGGGGAAATTTCTTCCTCTTGAGATTGATACTCATCGCTTCAGTACCCTTCAGTCAATCTTTTTGGAGAGTTTTCTGTCATTTTTTGTTTTGCAAATAGTTATGTTCTAGCCATGTTTAAAATTTTATTTAAGGTTTATTTTGCAAATGTAGAGAATGGGAGTTTTGATTTCATTGCTCATATGAAGAGGAAGTTCAAAATAACTTTTGAATTTTGAAAGTTTGAGTATTTTAATTTAAGTAACCGTTAGAGTGAGAGAGAGGAGTTAGTAGGTAATCATTATAGGCTAGGGCATTTACGAGGATAATAAAAACTCGCCATTTTCTACAGTTATTACGTGTTGAGTAATAAAAAGGTGGCAAGAAAGAAGGGAAATCAGTGGTGGAAAGTGTGCTGCAAAGACAAGCGTGTAGGCATGAAGGAACGTGCTAGACGTTTTGGTTTTCTAGAGAAGAGGATGAAGTGCATCCCAGTTTTTCCATCCTCATACTTTAGAGGAGGACGTTTTTGTTTCTGGTTTTGATCCTTAACTATAGGGAGTATGATTTATGACCCAAAAAAAAATATTTTAATTTTTACATTCTGGTGATAGAGAGCTTATCTAAAATATTTTTGAAACGATCCTCCTGAAGAGGTTTAGTTAAAATATCAGTTAGTTGGATTTTAGTTTCAATAAAAATAAATTTTATATCACATTTTTGAACATGATCTTGTATAAAGTGATGTTTAATTTCAATATATTTTGATCTAGAATGTTGTATGAGAGTTTTTGAAAGATTTATTGCACTAATATTATCACATAGGATGGATATTTTGACGCACCTTAGTGAATAATCTTCGAGTTAATTCTTTATCCATAGCATTTGAGAAAAACATTGTGCAGCTGAGACATACACAACCTCAGTAGTTGATAAGGCAATGGTGCTTTGTTTCTTGCATGACCAGCTTATGAGAGATTTACCAAGAAATTGACAAACTTCACTTGTACTTTTTCTTTCCACTTTGTCTCCTGCATAGTCAACATCGGAGTATGCTGTAAGATCAAGATTTTGACATTTTTTATACCATTGACCAAAATCAGTTGTCCTAGCTAGATATCTGAAGATTCTTTTTACGACAATAAGGTGTGATTCTATTGGTGATGATTGGAACCTGACACATAGACCAACTGCAAATACTATGTCAAGTATGCTAGTTGTTAAGTATAATAAAGATCCAATCATTTTCCTATAATCCTTTTCACATATGGGATTTCTTTCATCGTCTTTATGTAACATTGAGGATGGATGCATAGTCGTGCGTACCCATGATTTTTGCTGAATTCATGTTGTACTTTTTAGAAGATCTTTAGTATATTTATATTGAAAGATAAAGATGTCATTTCTAATTGTTTTATTTGTAAACCAAGGAAAATTTTTAACTCTCCCATCATCTTAATTTCAAATTTACTTTGCATGAGATTAGAAAAGTCTTCGCACATCTTTTCATTTGTAGAACCAAAGATTATGTCATCTACGTATATTTGGACAATTAGTAAATCTTCTTTAAGAGTTTTCATAAAGAGTGTGGTGTCTATCTGTCCTCTTGAGAATCCATTTTCTTTTAGGAAAAAACTTATGCTCTCATACCAAGCTCGGGGAGCTTGCTTTAAACCATAGAGAGCTTTTGAGAGTTTAAACAAATGGTTGTGTTGAGACAAAATCTCTCTCAAATGGTTTTAATAATAACAAAATTATTAAAAAAATTATGATTGTGGTTAATAACTAATTTGTGCTTTTGAGTGAATTCATATAAGAAAACAGGTTATTAATCATTAAGGAAAAAAGGAGAAAAATTTGATTCAAATATGGAGGATTGAAATTCTTGAGGATGGCCTCGCGAGAGGATGATGCTTCAAAACTGCAGAACATTCATCCTCACTAAAACAAATGTTTTACATTCATCAAAAGAAGACAAAATAGTATTAAAAAATGAATAAATAAAGCATGTGATATAACAAAGTCAAAAAGCAAAAGAATAAGTACGAGGATGACTCATACTAGGATGGGTTTATGGTCAACATCTTGGAAAACAACCCAACACCAATGCAAGTGACCCAACATATCTCTCTCACATGTTGAAAATGACACATCATAAACCTACAAAAAGGCAGTAGCTAACAAAACAAATATGTAGCTCTTACATATCTTAAAGAAAGGAAAAAGAAAAGGACAACACATGTCCAAGTTCCTAGAAATTCTGCAACCTCGTACTAGAGGATGGACTTAACCAGTCCAAGGACAGCTGGATGGAAGTTCTGTAATTTAGATCAAAGACCATGACTTTTTGATCATGTTCCCAACGATCATAAGTATTTGTTACTTGGAAAAGGCACTTCAAAGTCTTTATAAAAGGCAGTATGCCCTTCATCATTAACACACAACAACATTGCATAAAAAGATCAAGAATCTCAAAGCTATCAAGAGCAATATCCATCCTCTCCTTATATATTCTATAATCTTTCACTAGATATTTGAAATATTTTTTTAGAAAGTGTTTAAGAGAAGAGAAATAATCATACACACATCAATTTGTAATTTTCACGCGAGTTTCACTTGGAAATAGTTGGAACTTGTAAGAAACAAGATTGTAAGCTTGGTGAGACTAAAGAATACACAAAGTGTAATCAACCTCTCTAAGAAGTTAATCAATTTGATCATTAGTAAAATCTCACAAGTGTGTGAGGAATGGACGTAGCCTTCATTGGGTGAACCAGTATAAAAGTTGTGTGTGTCACTGCCTATTCACTCTCTTTTTGTTCAACTTAAAATTCAAAGATTTAAATACCTATCCTCGCGATTTGCATCATCCCTTAGAGGATAGCTTTTCAAAACACGTGAAAAACCTTTTTTTACCTCAAAATCCCTATTCAACCCCCCTTCTAGTGATAATTAGATACATCAATTGGCATAAGTGCAAGGTTGTCTAGATACATCTAATAGTGTAAGAGAAAAAGATCCAAAAGATAAAAATTTCAAAAGCTAAGTATATTCTTGAAGGAGGATCATTCAACCGACCACCCTATTTTGATGGCACATATTACTACCACTAAGAAAGGTAAGGTGAGACTATTTCTCGTATCTCAAGATAACAACATGTGGTATGTGGTTGAAAACGGGGATCACGTCATCAGAACCAACAACACAAACGCAACCTCTGATGAGAAACCTCAAGCACAGTGGACGGTAGATGAGAATGCTAATGTACTCCTAAACTCTAAAGCTCATTTATTTCTAACGTGTGCTTTGAGCATGGAAGAATATGAAAGAGCTGAAGGATAAAAAAATGCTAAGGAACTCTGGGACACTCTAAGGATCCATCATGAAGGATCAAGTCACGTAAAAGAAGTGAGGATTGACATGGGAGTAAGAGATTTCGAACTATTCGAAATGAAGGAGGAAGAAACCATTGATGAAATATTCTCAAGGTTAATAATCCTACTAAACAACTTGAGATCTCTTGGAAAGGTATACTTCGTTCAAAAGAGGATAAGAAAAATCTTAAGCAGTTTACCAAAAGAATGGAGACCAATGGTGACTGCCATCACAAAAGCAAGAGACTTGGCGAACATGAAATTCGAAGATCTGGTTGGAACTCTAAGAGCTCATGACCCATTGTTGCTGGCAGACAAACCAAGCAAAAAGGGAAGATTGATTGCTCTAAAAACCAGCCAAATAGAAAGTTCATCCTCCAAGAAGACTGAAGATATCATAAAAAAGGAAAGCTCATAGTATCCTCTATCTAAGGAAGAGGATGAGCTCGTTCTAATTTCCAAAAGAATTTAGAGGATGATAAATCGAAGAGGACAAGATAGTAGATCTCCTCAAAAAGAAAAAATTGACAAAAGTCGGGTAACTTGTTTTGGATGCAACAAGATGGGACACTATAAAATTGAGTGTCCTCTAAACAAAAGAAACTCGTATGAGCAATGAAATCAAAACCAACTTTTAAATGACTGAAACACTTTATCTCATAAATGTGGTTTTCTCAAAAAATCAACTTTATGAAATAAAGAAACTCAATGAGGAACTTCAAGCCAAGAATGAGAAATATGAAAAAATCATTCTGGAGTTGCGGCTGTCTCATGAGAAATTATATGAGCAACAAAAATTTTTAAACAAAAAGAATGTCAGATATCATCCTCCAGTAGAGGACGTTGAAAAGGAAATCTTGAAAATAGAGGTTGAAGAACTAATAAATGACATTACCAACTTTTCTAAATCTACTGAAACATTTCAAAAGATAATGGGATCTCAATCTGGAATCTTTGACAAAGATGGTATTGGTTTTAGAAATTCCCAAAAACAAAAATTGTATGAAATTTTTTTCTTGCCTAAAAACCAATAGGATAGGCCAAAATGCACTTTTTAGAAAACATTTGGGCATACTTTCAAAAGCTGTCATGCTAAGAAGAAAGTTGACAACATAAAGAAAGGATGTTCATTTTGTGGTAAACATGGGCATCATGATTCTATTTGTTATCACAAAAAAAAAATCCTCACAAGAGGAAAAACTAACCAACAAGGACTCAATGCTATATGGGTACCTAAGTTATTTCTAAACACATACACAGGTTAATCCTCTGACCAACAAAGAAATCCTTGGTACTTGGACAGTGGCTGCTCAAGACATACGACAGGGGATAAGCATTGCTTTATTTCGTTGGAGATAAAGGATGGAGGATCAGTCATGTTTGGTAACAATGATAAAGCTCAAATAAAAGGTACAAGCATCATTGGTAAAAATAATTATGCTAAAATTGAAAATGTTCTGTATGTGGGTTGTTTAAAACATAATTTGCTAAGTATTAGTCAATTATGTGATAGTGAATTTGAAGTTAGTTTTAAGCCTACTCTATGCGAGGTTAAACATTCATCCTCGGGTAGAGTTTTCTTTTCCAATTTTAGAAAAAATAATTTATATGAACTTTATCTGGATGATTTACCTATTGAATCTTGTTTTGTTTCCATTGATAAAGATAAATGGATTTGACACAAACGAGCTGGTCACACAAGCTGAAATAGTATTTCTAAATTAGCTAAATTAGAATTAGTAAAAGGTCTTCCAAAAATTAATTTTGAGAAAGAAAAAGTATATGAAGCTTGTGTCAAAGGAAAACAAGTTAAAAGTAGCTTTCACTCTAAAAACATTGTTTCAACAAATCATCCTCTTGAAAAAGATATGGTTTTGTAATTGTTGATGATTTCTCTCGTTTTACATGGTTTTTATTTCTAAAACATAAAGATGAAGCTTTTGAGGCATTCCATCATTTTTGCAAAAAGATTCAAAATGAAAAATGATCAAAAATTGTCTTAGTGAGAAGTGACCATGGAGGTTAATTTGAAAACGAATCCTTTAAAAATGTTCTTGAAGAAAATGGTATTTGTGACACTTTTTCTTGCCCAAGAACTCCCCAACAAAATGGAGTTATTGAAAGGAAAAGTAGGACTTTACAAGAAATGGCTAGAACTATTTTAAATGAAGTCAACATTGAAAAATACTTTTGGGCCAAAGCCACCAACACAGTTTGTTATGTTTCAAATCGTGCATCTATTAGAAAAATTTTAAGCAAAACTCCATATGAACTATGAAAGGTCGAAAACCAAATATTTCCTATTTTCATATATTTGGATGTTATTGCTACATTCTAAATAATAAAGAAAATTTGGGAAAGTTTGATCCAAAATCTGATAAAGGTATTTTCCTGGGTTACTCCACATCATCAAAAGGTTATGGAATATATAATCTTAAGACTCAAACTATGGAGGAATCCATGCATGTTATTTTTGATGAGTTTGATGACTTGTGTTTAGAAAATATGGACAAATATGAAGAAGATGAACATTCATCCTCTCAAGCACCCAGTCAAAACGAAGAGGATGAGTCTGATCTAACCTCTCAACAACCTCCAAGAGGATGGAAAACAGTCACGCATTATCCTCCTGATCTAATCATTAGGAATATTGTCGGTGGTGTTAGAACCATAAATTCTCTAAGGGAAAACACCATCAACATGGCCATGATATCACAAGTTGAACCCAAAACAATTGATCAAGCTATTGGTGACAAATCATGGGTTGAAGCTATGATGGAGGAGCTTTCATAGTTTGAAAGAAACAAAGTGTGGAATCTTGTGCCCCGTCCTCTGGAAAAATCTATCATTGGAACTAAATGGATATTCATAAACAAACTGAATGACGATGGAGAAGTCATTATAAATAAAGCAAGATTAGTGGCACAAGGTTACAACCAACAAGAAAGAATTGATTATCATGAAAGATTCGCACCCGTAGCAAGACTTGAAGCAATAAGAATCCTCTTAGCTTATGTTACTCATAATAAAGGTATCAAACTATTTCAAACGGATGTCAAAAGTTACTTTTTGAACGGGTTCTTAAATGAGGAGGTATATGTTCATCAACCTCCTGGGTTTGAGGATGAAAAGAGCCTAATCATGTGTTTAAACTCTCCAAAGTTATTTATGGATTAAAGCAAGCTCCTCGAACCTGGTATGAGAGGTTGAGTTTATTTCTAAAAGAAAATGGATTTGTTAGAGGAGAGATCGATATTACACTCTTCAAGAAAACACTTCAAGAAGATCTATTAATTGTACAAGTTTATGTTGATGACATAATATTTGGGTCAACTAATGAAATGATGTGTGGAGAATTCTTCAACCGCATGCAAAGTGAATTTGAGATAAGTATAATAGGAGAGTTGAAATTCATTCTTGGTTTACAAATTAAACAACTAGAAACTAGCATTTTCATCTCTCAAGAAAAATACACCAAGGATTTACTGAAAAAATACAACATGAGTTCAACCAAAATTGTGGGAACTCCTATGCACCTATCCTCCATGCTACACAAGGATGATGAAGGAACTCCAATATTTGTAAAAGAGTACAGAGGGATGATTGGATCCTTGTTGTATTTAACGGCTAGTAGACCGGACATAGTCTTTCTAGTCGGTCTTTGTGCAAGATTTCAATCCTCTCCTAAAGAATCTCATCTTACTACACTAAAAAGAATATTTAGATACCTTGTTGGCACGATCAATCTGGGAATTTGGTACAAAAAATGTTCAAATCTTGACCTCACAGCTTATTGTGATGCTGACTATGCGGGAGAGAAAGTTGAAACGAAGAGCAAAGGTGGAGCTTGCCAATGTCTTGGCAAATCTCTAATAAGTTGGTCATGCAAAAAAGAATGTACCATTGCTCTATCAACTACAGAGGCTGAATACGTATCAGCTATACAATGATGCTCATAGTTATTATGGATAAAAAATCAACTAGAGGATTACTCTCTAAGGTACGCAAAAATTCTCATCCTCTATGATAATACTAGTGCTATAAATCTTTCAAAAAATCCAATTCAGCATTCTAGATGTAAGCACATTGAAATCAAGCATCATTTTATCAGGGATCATGTTAAAAAAGGAGACATAGTATTAATTTTCATTGAAACTGAAAATCAGTTGGCTGAAATTTTTATCAAACCTCTCCAAGAGGATAGGTTCAAAAATATCTTGGAGAAACTCTCCATCATTAATTTATCCAAAATTATCTAATTAATATTTTTTGCATCTTGTGAGGATTTATTATTTATTTGTTAAATCTGAGTGAAAGATCATATGTGATGTTTAAAATTATATCAAAAGTTGATAGGATGGCAAAAACACCAGAGGACACAACGTACATTTTGGTGTAACTCTCTCTTGTCACGTCAGACAAGGGCTTGCACGTGCCTCCTTCCATTGGCCTGTCAATGTGGCGCGGCCTCATTGACCTTCGCTCCACATTTAATGCGCAGACGACTATTTATGACCGATACAACCACTCACACGCTCCTAGTTTGCCTACTCTATCATCATTAATACCTATTCAATGGCTTCCTTATCTTCCTCTAACGATCACAACATTTCAAACTCCAACCTCCTCCTTCTCCAACGGTTACATCTCCAACCTCTTCAGAAGGGTCGTTTTGAATTTTTTTAGAAAAACTATTTGTTGTTACCTGTGCATCAATCTCTGAATAAAATTGGTTAAGAAATTTTTTATTTTTTTATTCCTTATTTTTTATAGTTGACAGTTTCATGGGGAGATAGATTATGATCATCTAGCTGTTATCTTTTTATTCAACTATTTCTTAAGATGAGTATTTGTCAAGTGCTTATGTTATGCTTGTTAATGTTTATACTGTTTCAAACCATCTTTTGTAATATTTATCTCATTTATGTGAAGTCTCTTTATGGTTCAAATTCATGTTTCAAAACTATGGCATATGTTTAGGGGAGTAATTTTTAAAAAAAAAATTAAAAGATTACTCTTATGTTTTAGGAGGAGCATAAACATTTTAATCTCTAAATTTTTCAGATTTAAAATCATAATCTGAAGAATTTTGTCATCATCAAAAAGCAGGAAATTGTTGAGACAAAATCTCTCTCAAATGGTTTTAATGGTAACAAAACTATTAAAAAAATTATGATTGTGGTTAATGAATAATATATGCTTTTAAGTGAATTCATATAAGAAAATAGGTTATTTGTAACACATTTATTTTTAATAATTAAATTAAAATCCTTAGTTTTGTTTATTCTTTTTGATTATTTTAGTGTGACGATAATAGAAAAATTATTCCTTGAATGTTTGATTATTTGATGAAGTATTTTTATATTAATTAATTAATTATTGGCATTTTTTTATTAACTAATTAAAACTCGTAAAAATATCTATCTTAGATTGAACAATGATCAAGTCAATTTTGACCAAGTCAAAATTGAATCACACACACTACTCTTGTGTCCATTCAAATGTGTAACTAACAAGAATAAATACATGAATGTCAATTAATTCTTAATGGTTGGTCATTAAATGACATTATTCCAATTGAATTTCGTATTCATGTGGGCAATTAAAGTCAATGAAGGAAATTATTCCTTCTCTCTGATCAATTACACACCTCATTTATTAGTCACAGACACCTCACCTTCGTAGGATACGTCATTACCAACATTACATTTATCTCAAATATTTTCTAAGTCACTCAAACAACCATCCTGACATTTCCTCACATTCGGATCGAGGTTTTAAACTTTTGTTCCTTCATTTTGTTGAAATTTTCGAGGACGATATAGTGTCACCTGGAAGGAAAGCACTTGAGGTAAGGGTTTTTCCCCATGCAGAGTTAGGCTAGATATTAAATTAGCGAATCGTAAGATATTGATATGATGTATGGATGTCTTAAAAGAAAAAGACTGATTTTATTTTCGCCGTAAAGAAATAAATATAATGCTTTGATTTTTTTTTGTAATACCTCTATCTTGATGAAATTAATTTTAGAGTTATATTTTTATTATTATGTCTTGATAAATATGTTTGTAGTGAAAATATTTAGTACTTTATGTGTTTTAGAGTATTTAATTAAGAAGTTATAATTTTTATAATGTTATGATTCATAATATGTTTACTATGATGTATTTAATTTTAAGTCTTGACTTTTGAGTATTTTAAATTTAAAAACTTGACTTTTATGAACATTATATGTGTCTTGAGGAAATTGATGAAAACTTTATATTTTTATTTTAATGATATGAGAAAATTGATTATTGAACGCATTAATGAAGAGTCCATTTTTAGAACGTTGAAATCTTTATAGTAAAATGAATGAAAATTATCTTGTTATTGTGTTCTTCGTGATGTGAGTTTTAATTGTTATCAATAAAACGTATTCAAATTCGAATCTTGTGGATTATTAAAATAAAAGTGGTGATTTTGAGATATTTGTTCACACACATATTTGATGTGTTGAAGTTATTGAGTTCTAACTACGAACATCCATGATAATGAAAATTTGATGTTTGTGTGATTTACAAAAATTTGATCTGGAATGATTTGTCTTTGTGGTTGCCTAAGTGGCTGGTGATCTGAGTTTGAATAGTTTTTCTTTGTGGTGCCTAAGTGACTGATTATTTGTGTTATGATTTTCTTTCTTTGTGGTTGATTAATTGGCTAGTGATTTGTACATTTCGAACATCATTATCATTGTCATGACATATCATATGCATCTTTGTAGACACCTTAGTGGCTGGTTTAATTTTCCCCATTGGTATGGGTGACTTCTGTATGAACGCCTTGGAGGTTGGCTATATCCGGATCATATATGTTTCGAAGCATGCATAATTTGCATACATTTTATTGTCATTGTTATTTTTATCCTAAGGTGAGTTATTATTGGAGTTATTTATATATATTTTATAACTTTTCATACACTCTTGCGAATTATAAATAAAAAAAAATATATTATTTCTCTAAATCTTTTATTACAAAAAGATTTTATATTTTTATTTTATGGTTGTTAACTTATTGTTTGGTTTGATTTTGCTGTGGGATGAACTAACCCCTTACACCAACATTTAGGTGCTAAGGATTTTGAAGAATTGCATTAATGACGTTTGTTTGGCGCGCGCACGTGGAAAAATTTAGTATTTTAATAAATAAATAAATAAAAATAATGTTTGTAGTGATAAGACTGATGTGATACACTTTTTATTTTATTTTTTGAGGTTATTTACTTTTATGGTCGATTTTAAATAGAAATGCGGAGGCGGGGTCCTTCCAGTAGGAAAAATCTGAATTATTCTATTTTAATACGTAAGTGAACATTTTCTATAATTGGTAAATTGTCTTTGCAAAAATAATAATAATAATAATGATAGTAATAATAATAATAATATCAAGTAAATTGCGTTGTGTTATTTCTTAAAATGAAATCAAACTATTTACAAGTGAAATTTTATTGATTATATGATGAATTACAAAAAAAAAAGATATATATTGTTTTGAAAGAAAATAAATATTTTTGAGTAATGTCTTGGATCAAAATCTAGGGTGTTAGATTGTGGTATTAGAGCCCTAATTCTCATAATTTAGTGGGTGGGACGCTTCGTGTATATCGCATGTTTTATGATGTTCCTCATGTTAATTGTCTAATTTTCTAATTATTTGAGTTTTATCAATTATTTAAATGTCTATTATGTGTCATTAATTATGTACGTTCTTGAAATTGAATTTTATTTTAACTTTTATTACGTCATTAATTGTGTAACCTACTTGAATTTGAAATTCTACTAATTACTCAAATTTCTATTATGTGTTATTACATGTTATTAAGTGTCATTATATGTTATTAAGTCCCATTAAATATATTAATTGCTTAATTTTCTAATTATTGAATTTTACTTAAATTTCTATTATGTGTCATTAATTGTATAACTTTCATGAATTTTTGTCATTAAAAATATGTCTTAAATATTTGATTTAATGGTACATTTAATTGTGTAAGAATTTGAATTTTAAGAATTACTTAAATTTCTTTTAAGTGTCATTAAATATGTTAATTCTTAATTTTATATTACTTCAATTTTTATTATATTTCATTAATTGTATAACCTACATGAATATTTGTTATTAAATATTTGATTTAATGGTGGATTTAATTGTTTTTCTATTAAGTGACATTAAATATGTTAATTGCTTAATTTTCTAATTATTGAATTGTACTTAAATTTTTATTATGTGTCATTAATTATATAACCTCCATGAATGTTTGTCATTAAAAATATGTGTTAAATATTCGATTTAATGGTGCATTTAATTGTTTTCAAATCTGAAATCTCTATATCTACATGCTTTATTGACATTTTCTTTTATATTTTTATTTTTTTAAGTTGCTACATTTTATAATCTTTATGATTTTCTTTTATTGTATGATTTTTTTGTTTTATTAATTTTAAACTATCTACTTCTTATTCATACTAAGTGTTTGACTTTCTAACTATTTTATGTCATTAATGATTTAAATTTCAATTATATGATTTAATTGTCTAACTTCTTGGAATAATTATGATGAAAAATATATTTTAAATTATTGATCATATGATTAAAAATAATTTTAATTTAATTAAACAATAATTATTGATGGTTGTATTATATTGTGAATTATGAGTTTATTACCATGATTTAAAATTAATGAGCTTTCATCATATAATCTAAATATTTGTAATTAAGACAATGTTCTAAACACTAAATTATGTATAATTGTATGATCCACACAATAGAAGGGAAGGATAATACATAAAGAGTTGTATTTAAGAGATTCTGGCTAAGGAAAGACTTCGTTATGAAGTGGTCCATTGACCCACCTCTCTTTCTTGGGAACCCCTCAAAAACACGACTTGTTGTATAACTCGGACCTACTATATAGTGTTCAATTAAAGACTTCCATACTACCCTAAAGTTAAAATTATATTAGAATATTTTTCTAATTAGATAATTTTAGGAAGCACTATGGTTTGTCGAACAAATCGATCGGTCCCCCAAGGAAGAAACGACATAACTGAAGTGATCCAAGCCATGAATGCAATGGCCGTTGCAATGACCCAACAAGTTGCGGTCCAAGCTCAGCGAGATGCACAAAGGGGTCAGAGGGATGAAGCAGCTAGTGCAGCAAGAGCATTGAATGAATTTCGTCGACAAGATCTGCCTAAGTTCAAAGGAGAGCATGACCCTGACAAGGCTGATCTTTGGCTGCAAGAAATCGAGAAGATCTTCAAGATCCTACACTGCCCTGACAATGCGAAAGTAGAGTATGCGACCTATTTAATGATTGGTGAAGCTGAATACTGGTGGCGAGGTACGAAGAAAATGATGGAGACAAATCATGAATAGCTGACCTGGGAGGCTTTCAGGAATAAGTTCCAAGACAAATATTTCCCAAAAAGTGCTAGGGCTGAGAAGGAGGCCCAATTTCTGAAGTTGTATCAAGGGAATCTCACAACTGCAGAATATGCGGCAAAGTTCGAGTCCCTAGCAAAGCACTTCCGCTATTTCATAAATCAGGTAGATGAAGAATACATGTGTGAGCGGTTCGAAATCGGGCTTAAGTATGAGATTAAGGAGTTAGTGGGGCCCTTGGAGATACGTCAATATCAAGTGTTAATGGAGAAATGCAAGAAAGTGGAGCAGATGAAACAGAGTCATCTGAATTGGGGCGTTGTAGGTGGACCCATCAAACCTCATGTAGAGATTTAAATCTATCCATATCATGATAGTCATAAGCTTGGACTCTAAATGTTAATATTTACCCCTACATAATATTTTAAACAGGGCATAACGACTAACAGAATAGGGGCAGGCAACATCAACATCACAAGTCATATGCCCAACCATTGGGGAATGCTAGAGATCAACCTTGACCTCAAAACGGGGAAGGTCAAGGGCAAAAAACTCCAAGTCAGAACCAGGCATACCCTATTAGGTGTTTTCGCTGCAACGGGGAAAGACACAAGATATCTGAGTGTCCAATCAGACCAAGGGTTTGTTACATTTGTCAGAAACCAGACCACTTTGCAAATGAATGCCCTGAACGGAAGGACGACAGACCTGTTAACCGCAACAATATCAACGAAAATGTTTCACGCCCTACTGCCAAGGGACGTGTCTACCATATCAATGGAGAAGAAACTCCATCTTCATCTGAACTTATCCAAGGTGAGTGTTTAATTGCTGGAAAATCACTTAATGTAATATATGATTCGGGGGCAACACACTTGTTCATTTCATTGGATTAGGTGGATTCGCTCCAACTTGTTGTTACTACCTTGCCATTTGATTTGGTGGTTACCCTGCCTTTTACCGAATCAGTGAAATGTAATACGGTTTGCTTGCAATGTTTGTTGATTGTGTTTGATATGATATTCAATGTTGATTTGATTTGTATTCCCCTCAAGCATGTGGGAGTGATCCTTGGGATGGATAGGTTGTCAAGCCATTATGTTTTATTGGATTGCGCTCGTAAGTCTGTGATATTCCCAGAACCAAGTGTTTCACGATTCCTCGATACCAATAAATTGAACTTCTCTTTGAAAGGGAGAGTTCAAAAATGTGTTTCCCTCAACTTAGTCAGTATGAAGCTAGAGGTGGAGGTAGACAGGATACTTGTGGTCGAAGATTTTCTAGAGGTATTTCCACCGGTGTACCAGGATTACCCCTAGTTCGTGATATTGAATTCTCAATTGATGTGACTCCGGGTACAGGACCTATTTCTATTGCCCCATATAGAATGTCTCCGTCGGAATTGTCAGAGTTGAAAAATTAGTTGGAGGACCTTTTGTCTAAATAGTTCTTACGATCGAGTGTCTCACCTTGGGGAGCACCGGTGCTCTTAGTGAAGAAGAATGATGGAAGATCTAGACTTTGTGTCGATTATTGTCAGCTTAACAAAGTCATCATCAAAAATAGGTACCCCTTGCCACGCATTGATGACTTGATGGACCAACTCAAATGAGCAATCATATTTTCAAAGATTGATTTGAAGTCAAGGTACCATCAGATTCGGTAAAGGAAGAAGACATCCCTAAAACAGCCTTCATAACTCGTTATGGACACTTTGAGTATTTGGTGATGCCTTTTGGTGTCACCAATGCACCAGCTATTTTCATGGATTACATGAATCGTATATTTCACCCTTTCTTAGACATATTTGTAGTGGTCTTCATTGATGACATATTGAATTATTCTAAGAGCTGAGAAGAACATGAAGTTCACCTACGTTAAGTTTTGCAAGTCTTGAAGGACATGTCATTTCAAGGGAAGGTATCGCTGTCGACCCAACTAAAGTAGAGGTCGTGGTGGCATGGAAACAGCCACATATCGTCACAAAGATTAGAAGTTTTTTGGGTGTGGCTGGATATTATAGAAGATTCATTGAGGGCTTTGCCAAGATTGCAACGCCATTGACACAACTCATAAGGAAGAATCATATTTACGCATGGACAGAGGAATGTGAGAGGAGTTTTTAGATGATGAAAGATAAACTAACTACTTCACCGGTGTTGGTGTTGCCACAACCAGAAGAACCATATGAAGTTTATTGTGATGCTTCTTTACAAGGGTTGGGTTGTGTACTTATGCAGAACAAACAAGTGGTAGCATATGCTTCAAGACAGTTGAAGGTGCATGAGAAACACTATCCTACACATGACATGGAGTTGGCTGCAATAGTTTTTGAACTAAAAATTTGGAGGCACTATCGGTATGGATGCAATTTTGATGTATACAGCGACCATAAAAGTTTGAAATACTTGTTTTACCAGAAGGAGCTCAATATCCGACAACGGAGATGGATGGAGTTTATCAAAGATTATGAGTTTAAGTTGCACTATCACCCAGGAAAAGCCAATAGGTGGCTGATGCCTTGAGTAGGAAGCGAGCCCATTTGTCATCCATAACATTGAAAGGGTTAGAGTTGTTAGAGAATTTTCGCGACTTGGATTTTAATTTGGACTCTATTTCGGGAAAAGTACAATGTGGAATGATCATCGTAGATAATAAACTAATGAATGATATAAAAGCCCTCCAAGCGACTAATGAGGCTATTCAGGGGAGACAAAAATTGGTTAAGACCGGCAAGGCTTCCGAATTTGAAATAGATCGAGATAACATTTTGTGGTGTAATAAAGGTATTTGTGTGCCCAATAATGCAGAGTTGAGGAAAACTATTTTGGATGAGGCCCACAAGAGCAAACTGAGTATTCACCCTGGTACTACAAAGATGTATAAAGACTTGAAGCACAGATTTTGGTGGCCAAGAATGAATAAGCAAGTGGCAGAATATGTGGCGTCTTGCATGATTTGCCAAAAGGCTAAGGTTGAACACCAAAACCCTGTTGGATTGTTGCAGTCATTAGATGTACCAGTGTGGAAATGGGATAGCATATCTATGGAGTTTGTGGTGGCATTACCTAAGACTCGAAAGAAATTTGACTCCATTTGGGAGATTATTGATAGGCTCACGAAATCTGCCCATTTCATACCTGTAAGGACTACTTACAACGTGTCTAAGCTTGTAGAGATTTATGTTGCTGAAATTATTAGATTACACATGATACCATCTAGCATTGTGTTTGATAGAGATCCAAAGCTCACTTTTTGTTTGTGGGAAGCATTACATGAGGCATTAGGTACTAAATTGAGATTGAGTTCTGCATACCACCCTTAAACCAATGGTCAAACTGAAAGGACTATTCATACATTAGAGGATTTGTTAAGAGCTTGTACATTAGATAATCGAGGAAGTTGGGATGATCTATTGCCTCTTGTTGAATTTACCTGTAACAATAGCTATCATGCGAGCATCGGGATGGCACCGTATGAGGCTTTGCATGGGCGCAAATGCCAAACTCCCTTGTGTTGGTATCAGGATGGTGAAAACTTGATCATAGGGCCAGAGTTGGTGCAATAGACTACAAAGAAGGTGCGTCAGATCCAAGAGCGGATGAGGACAGCGCAGAGCAGGCAGAAGAGTTATGTTGATCGACATAGGAGACCTTTGGAGTTTCAAGAGGATGAACATGTATTCTTGAGAATGACACCCACTACTGGAGTTGGTAGGGCATTGAAGTCAAAGAAGCTTACTCCGAAGTTTATTGCACCATACCAAATTCTTCGACGTGTGGGTCCAGTGAATTATCAAATTGCTTTACCACCGAATTTGGCCAACTTACATGATGTGTTCCATGTGTCACAATTGAGGAAGTACATGGTAGATCCATCCCATATTATTGCGCCAGATGATATTCAATTGAAGGAGAATCTTACCTTCGAGGTCCCACCGATAAGCATTGCAAGTAGAACTACCAAACATTTATGGAAAAAGGAAATTTCATTGGTTAAGGGGATTTAGAACCAGACGACTGGGGATGTCAGTTGGGAGTTAGAGGAGAAGATAAGGGAGCTTTACCCAGACCTTCTAGATGCCTCTTAGTTTCGAGGACGAAACTATTTTAAGAGAGAAAGTATTGCAACACCCTTATTTTAATTAATTAAATTAAAACCCTTAGTTTTGTTTATTCTTTTTGATTATTTTAGTGTGATGATAATAGAATAATTATTCCTTGGATGTTTGATTATTTGATGAAGTATTTTTATATTAATTAATTAATTATTGAGATTTTTTTTTATTAATTAATTAAAACTCCTAAAAATATATGTCTTAAACTGAACAATGATCAAGTCAATTTTGACCAAGTCAAAATTGAATCACTCACACTACTCTTGTGTCCATTCAAATGTGTAACTAACAAGAATAAATACATGAACGCCAATTAATTCTTAACGGTTGGTCATTGAATGACATTATTCCAATTGAATTCCGCATTCATGTAGGCAATTAAACTCAATGAAGGGAATTATTCCTTCTCTCTGATCAATTACACACCCCCTTTATTAGTCGCAGACACCTCTCCTTCGTAGGACACGCCATTACCAACATTACATTTATCTCAAATATTTTCTAAGTCACTCAAACAACCATCCTCACATTCCCGACTCACATTCGGATCGAGGTTCTAAACTTTTGTTCATTCATTTTATTGAAATTTTCGAGGACGATATAGTGTCACCTGGAAGGAAAGCACTCAAGGTAAGGGCTTTTCCCCATGCAGCGTTAGGCTAGATATTAAATTAGCGAAGAGTTAGATATTTCTCTTTTGTATGAGTAGTTGTGTGTTTAATGATGAAGAGTTATCTTCCTTTTATAGAGGTTATGAAGCTCCATCCATGAGGAAAAGTGTAAACTGACCGTTAGAGATTTGGTTAAATGTCCATGGTCATTAATATGATTTACCGAAGTGTCATTCAGCTGTCCTTGTAGTGTAAAAGCTTAAGAGGATGATTTTGCAGTTCGTCCTCATATAGGAGGTTTGATTTTTCCATAAGTTAGGACATGACTTGTACTTTTGGTCACTTCCTTTTCCAAGAGCCATAGTGTCTTGCCTTTCTTGTCAAGTACACATTTTTCATACTATGGTACTTTTTGGACTTTCCCTATGTAAGAGGATGAATAGCACCGATCGTTCATCCTTTCATTTATTCTTCCTCTGTCTTGGATCTTCTTGATTTGTGTATTCATTTACTGTTTGTCTTCAGATATAAATTTATCTTCTTTTTAATTTATCGTGGATTCTTATTTTGTGATATTGTATATCCTCTTATATTAGAGAATAAAGGTTTATCCTCTAATTGATTATTCTCTAGCTTAGAGGACATGTCAGATACTTTTTTTTATGTGATGAGTAACATGTTTTCTTAATTTAGATACACTCAAAAGCACATATTAGATAATAAGGATAATCATAATCTTTGAAATAATTATGTTATCATTAAAACAATTTAGAGAGATTTTGTCTCAACAAGCATAAATAATTTGACACATAAATTTATTCTATTTCACCATTAACTTGGCTACATTTAGTCCCTTTTTCAGAAGGCTTTAATCCACAAATTCAAATCCTTTGAAATACAAAGCACCTAACCCTCCAAGCTAGTCTTCCCAAACAATCAGACTACCCTAAACTTTTGAGGAACTAACCACCTTGACCTTAAAAGCCAAGTATTCTCCTAACCGTCTGACAACCCCAAATTGAAGAAGGAACTAAACCACTGTCGGGTTGGATACAAAATATTGGAACTTGAGTAGTTGCTTCTAACAAAGCTGATAATAATAATAATAATAATAATAATAATAATAATAATAATAATAACTCTCACACTCTAAGAAAAGAACACTAAGAAAAAATTTCTACCTTAAATAAATGTTTCTCTCTTTGAAATCTAACACTACTCTTTTATGCTTTTCGATGATTTTCTTCTTCATCCTTGAGTATTTATTTATAGTTAAAATTTAGGGTTCAATTTAGTCCTTGTATAATTATAAATTGTATTTTATTCACATTGCGTTTGTAAATTCTTCAAATTGATTATGTTCCATTTTTGTTTAGATTGAGATTGTAAACTCTTCAGATTGATTTTGTTCAGATTGCATTTGTAAATTCTTCAAATTGATTATGTTCATATTTTGTTGTAGATAAACCTTGCTCAAATCTTGTACAAATCTTTACCATATCTTTTTTCATACTCTTTGAAGTCAAATATATTGTTCTCGTAAAATATTTTTCCATGTTGTGTTGCCTTTTCATGTTGTGTTGACTTTTTTCATTAGAGCATTAACTTTCCTCATAGTTAGACGCTTGCTTGTGTTGGAGGTAGAGTCTAATAATCAGAGTTAAAAGTATTATGAAGTTGTGAGTCAGACCCACTCATCTTTTGGTGTTGAATTACTAGCAGAGAAAACATAGTAAAGGTAGAGGCAGTGTTGCACATCAGATTCAGATGCTTGCTTTGAGTTGCTTTGTTGGAGGCAGCTTAATAGAACATGTTGCCCTTAACTTTAGAGTCTGATCTTCAAAGGTAAAACCTTGGAGGCATATTATCATAGTCTAATCCTAAGACTCAGTTACTTAGAGGCAGATCCTTAGAGACATCTCCTTTGGAGGCAGCGAAGGATGCG
Organism: Cicer bijugum; assembly: GCA_037974875.1. NCBI lineage: Eukaryota > Viridiplantae > Streptophyta > Magnoliopsida > Fabales > Fabaceae > Cicer > Cicer bijugum. The sequence goes on from JBBPBT010000230.1 coordinate 2,885,415, forward strand.
TGTTAATCCTTTCCACTAATTCATCCTTTTATTTTGTTTCATCTTAATTTGTTTGCATTTCCTCTTATCCGAAGCTCTTCCTCTTATGGACAAATTTCCTTTTAACTGAGGTGTTTCCTCTTATCCAAGGCACTTCCTCTAATTTTGGGAACTTCCTTTAATCTTGGGCGCCTCCTCTAATCTTGGGTGCTTCATCTAATTATGGGCACTTCCTCTAATCTATTTTCGGCACACTCAATGAAATTATTAGTGCATTAAATTGTTCCCATAAAATATTTTTTGTTATCTTCGAAACAAGATAAGGAATTGTTATACAAATCATCCAGATTCTAAAACAAATATTGTACTCTTCCAATACTTGTAGTAAAATATAATCATTAAAATCTTTTATGCTCTACGGTGGATAATTATCTCAAATAAAGAAGAAACAAACCACTAGACAACGACATTAGCAAACACAACAAAAAATAGAAAATTAAAATAAAAAAATAGGAGTTTTTTTTTTTCTAAATTAAAAGTATGAGAAAAAAATTATTGCAGAGCGAAAAATTCCAATTTAGTAAATAATATTTGAAACTTTTCTAAATATAGTAAATAATATTTTGATTGAAATGATATTTGAAACTAACAAGAGTAATAGAATTGAACTTTTCTAATAAGAAAAAAGGTCAGGGATCATCTTTACTTCGAATCTAATCTTAGTTTCTAATTTAATTCTAGTTACTAGATTCTTTTATTAAACTATTACCAAATTATCGTTGTTATTCTTATCATAATTCCCTAGTAACAACTTTTAATTCCAAAGTAACCCATAATTCCATAGTGAATTTAAGATTATAACTAATCTTTACAGTACAAGAATTCTCTTATTAAACTATTGTCTCTGCAAAAAGCTCAATTGGTTTGATGGCATGCATTTATCCCTAGGCTACAATATTATGAATTCTTAATCTCAAGCATTTGTAAATTCCACTTCAATTTTCAAAATACGAAACTTAAAACAGTTTAAAGTTGATCAAGCAATAAAAACATTAAGCACAAATATGAGAAAAATAATTCAATAAACTCATTCATATAACTAGAAATCAAATTAGACAAATAAAAGTTTCATTTTGTTTCACTAATCCCTAGAAAATAAGATTTAATTACTCGTGACAAAGATACAAATGATAGAGATTAAATAAGAATTACTAGAAAGATTCATTAATGATTCTTGATAAAACTCATTCAATGGTGTTAGAATCAACCTCCTCTTTTGAGTCTGAACTTTGTTATAGTGTCTTCATGAAAGTTATAAGTATGGATCTTAACTTTCATTTGTATTTGGTTTAACTTTAATTGGACATCTACAACTTAATATATGGTTGAAACCCCGCTTGATTCGAGCGGAGAAACCACGCTTTGATTGGGTACGAGTGCGAATGCGGATTTTCCGTGAAATTAAAATTCGGTGTCGAGTATGAGTTTGGGGGTGGTGATATCCACCCTGCATCCGCATCCGAATCCGCCACACAAGTAATATTATTGTAATTTTAAAATTTTATATACATATACATATTATAATTTTATCTCTATATAAAATATTTTTTAATTTTATTATTGTCGAATAATAATTATATTATTATATTAATTATTTTTAAATTTATAATTTTATAAATATGAATGGATGCGGGTGCGGACGGAGAAACCTGAACCCTATAGTGGGCGGGGATGAGGGACTAAATTTCACACCCGCTATGAAACGGAGGCGGGTGCGAGTTTTCCCTTATTAGTCGGGTCATCTATAGCCAATTATTTTGTTTTATTTTTTTTTATAACCAATGAATAATTGTTAATTTAATAAATAAAAATTAAAAAAATAAAATTATAATAAAGTATATTTAATAGAAAAAAATATCAAAGTTAATGTGGTTGAGTAAAAGAGTCAAAACAAATAACTTGCTATATTATTTGTTTTGGCACCGCATTAACTTTGATGTTTCTCTATTAAATGTATTTTGTTTAATTCTAATAATATTATTTTGATTTTGTTATTTTAATTATTTTTTTATTTATTAAATTAATAATTATTTATTTGTTATAAAAAAAGTAAAATAAATAGTTATAGATGGTTGCATCCTCGTGATTCGACATCTAGAGAAAGCCAAGTGCGACATCGATAAAAATATTTCGATATTTTAGTTTATAAATTTTAATGTAGATATAATAAAAAAAAATAAAAATGTTAAAAAAAAATTATAAATTAATTAATAGTTAAAAATAAATAAAATTAAAAATAAAAAAAAAAATATCTCCGAAGAGTTATTTTCAGTACATTTCCCTCCAAAGTACCAATATTTTTCAAGCACAAAAAATACAAATAAACTTACTTTACTTACTTTCTGTTAACCCATTGTCATTTTTTATCTATCTTCAAAAACAGTGAAACCCTTTTGGTTGAGTCGTCAATAACCGGTGCCGCCGACGAAGAATAATAGAATACGATTGTTTGTCCTCGTTCGTCAATCGATGTCTCTGTTTGTCCTCGTTCGTCAATCGATGTCTCTGTTTGTCCTCCTTCAATAATTGATTTTATGTGCAAGTTAATTTTTTGCAAATTGAATTGATTTTCTATGCAAATTGAAAATATTTCTGGTTAATTGAAATAAATTTTAGTGCATTCTCAGAAAGGCTGGTATTGATGGGCATGCCAAAGAGTTGTTCTGTTAGTCCATGCCTCTCATTTGGTGCTGCACTTATCATAGGATTGGAGGAGTGTTATGGGTGTGAGCTAAGGTTACATGAAAAAAGTAAGAGAGAAGGATTAAGATTCAAACTAATGTGAGTTTCTTTCTTTTCTTTTTTTGCATGTAGGAATGAGAAGGGGTTTGGGCAGATTTAGTGTAAAAAACTAAGTTTTTGGTCAAATGGTGAGAAATTAAAGAAGTGTTTTCACAAAATTAGAGTAGAGATTAGAAAAATGTTCTTTCATTCCATGTTTCCCCTAATTTAATATATGCATGTTACTTGTTGTTAAGTTTTCTTTCTTCACAATTTAATTTGGAGTTATTAACAACCTCTAAGATAGGAATAAATTTATGATTTTTTATGTTTGCTTATGTTGAATGCATAATTTCATATGCTTGTATGATTGAAGTGTTGTGAATTTGTGTTATGTAACATGTAATTGATTGCCTAATATATTGTGATTATGAGTTGCTTTGGTTCTTAATGGATGTTAAGGGCTGGATTGTGATAACAGTGGAAAAACCCCTGAATTTGTAGAAATTCGCTAAGTGAGATTAATTTTTGTTGAGCAATGGCACTGAAATCAACTTGTTGCCCCTGACTTATTTTCGTTGAGTGAAATATGTTTAGCTTAGCGAATTTGACAGATTCGCTGAGCAAATGGAGTTTCGTTGAGCCAAATTAGTGCAGTTGATTTTTTTTTTTTTTTCATAATTGATGTTACTTATGAGTGGATAGTCAATAGTACTCTTTAGTATTGATTTGAATTGTATTGTTGATAGTTGATTGATTAATAAACTTGAAGTTGTGCATGATACTTAAAAGAAATTTGTCTTATTTTTACTCTTGATGTTTTAAAAAGATATTTTCTAACTACACTTTCCTTTACAAAACTAATTGAGATTATTATTACATCTTTCATTTTTATGTATTATAGGAGATAAGAAAGCTTGAGCTTTGGACTCAGTGCAAGTGGCTACTGTTGATGTTTTGTTTAGTATTTTGTTGTCTAATAAATATAGATATAGACACATGCATTCTTATGGAGAAAACCAATCAATTGAAACAAAACTACCCTTTGGAAAGAACAACCCTGCCGCTGCCTACAAAGGGAGTAATAGATCACCCCCATATACAGTGTGTATTATGCTGACCACAGGACTTATTATACCAAAATTCGTATGGATTTGTAAGTGTAAGAACTATTGGAAACGTGCATAGTTGTTCTTCAGAAAGCTCCATGGCCCTGATCCGGTACCAATCCTGCAAATCAAAGTTCATAAATGTTACATCTTTTAGACCTACTTTGTATTTATTTTTCCATGACTTGTTCATGTTATTTATATATTTATTATGTGTAGAAAATGAAATAGTGGTTTAAAATCATTTCTTATTTTTATTTTCTAAAATTTGTGTTAATTTTACTTGGTAAAAGACTCATTTCAAAAACATTTTGGAAACAGTGAAAATGTTAAAAAAAACTGATTTCAATATTTCTAAAAATTCATTTTCATGGCAATGATTCACTTCAAGAGTTTCTCATCATCAAGATAAAGTTAAAATGAACACATGTTTTAATAAATAAAAACACAATATCTTCACAAATTAAACGGGTTTAAGTTACCTCCAAAAGCCTGCTAATATCCTTAGAGTCATGTAAATGGACAGAGCAATCCATATACCAGTAAAGCCAAGGCTTGAAGATAACATATATAAGCAAAATATGCTTACTGATGCAACCATAATCTGAGAGTAATAAGAAAAACATAAACATATGAGAGAGTGAAACTGACCCACTAAAAGAAAAGATAATAAGACTATTGTTACCATTCACAATATTAGGCGTTTATTCTGTAAAAATATTTTTTATTTTTATTTTCTAAAATTTGTGTTTATTTTACTTTGAGGAAAGACTCTTTAAGTAAATTATTTTCATCGAGATAAGATGAAATGTTAGTTAATAAATATGTATTTTTAAAAATGAATAACGATAATTTTTGGACATTTTCATTATTTCTAGAAATAGAGATAATTGTTCACTTCAAATGTCTCGTACTTTCTTATTTACAAGTAAAATTAACACAAATTTTAGGAAATAAAAAACACAAAATGTTTTCATTAAGTAAAAGTTTTCAAAAAGTTTTCAAAGCCAATCACTAGGTAAGGTAGATTAATGTGAACATTATATCAGATACTTGCTATGATTTTATGAACTTACCATTGAGTAAGCAGAGTATATGAAATCTGAAACTCCATAGTTGACTCCATCAAAAACAAATGCAAGAGCATTGATGGGTTGAGTGGCTGCAACATACTAGTAAGTAATCATAAACAAAAAGAGGGAAAATTATCAGCTTTTTAAATTAGGAAAATCAGTATATTGGTATGAAGAGATATACTTACTGGAATGCCAATACGGATGAGTTGCAGAACATCAGTATCATTTGTAAATAATCTAGAAACAAATGGGAGTAAACTAAAAAGAATGAATGAAAGCAAGAGTCCTAGAATTAAGCCAAGCTGCACAAACAAAATGACTAAAGTCAAGTGAATTAAGAGCATGAAAAGGTAACCAAATACTGTTAAGGGTACTTAGGTTGATATACCTGTAATACACGTGAAGCAGATGCAATGACCATGTTGTAATCACTTCTTGCAAATGCACTTGCAATAATGGCCTGAAAGGAGGTTTTTATTAGGATCTATATGACTTGATAGTATAAAAAGAAAATATTTTAAAATAAGTAGAATCATCTCAAGTGAAGAATGATAGAAATATCACAAAGAATTAGAGAGGCAAACACAGCACAGAAGCATGCTGAAATTAACCAAACTCAATCACAAAGGAAAATTATATTTGCTTTAACAGGCATCACAATCATGGTGTAGAATATCCAATGAATCAGACTCGTAGTGTCTTCAGGTACGTATCAAGGTTAGCGTTGGAACATGTCATAACAAGGCAAAACACTTATGACCGAAGGTGTTACCCTGAGTCTGATACGTGTCAGACACCGACACATTGATTACATTTAATTAATTTATTTTCTCAAATTATTATCATTGTCAAGGTGTGCGTGTTTGTATCGTGTCCAGTGTCCATGTCAGCATTTGTGTTTCACAGACAATACCCTACAATAACTGGTATATGCCTTAAAACTCTAGTACACCTCATGCCATAGTTCCAATCAAACATGCATTTCTGGTGTGATCTATTTGTTAATTTTCTTACTCTATGATTAACTATATAACAGTTTTTTTGTTTGTTTGTAATTTTATGGTTTACCTAAACTTCATTTTTCTTGGTGCATGTCTTCCATTCATATTTATTTGGAACTAACTATTTGAACAAGTTTATGTAATTATCCAAAATAAATAAATGGAAATGAAAGGTGTTGGCTTTCAATCCAGTAAATCAAAAAATTTAAATAGTGGCTAAAGTTAGAGTATTTTATTGCTTGATTTCTTGCAGTACAAGATATTATATTAAACCATAGATGCACTGAATATAGTTACTATGCTAGTTTATTTCATTAGTTTTATGCATAATCTAGGTTGCAAGTTATATGTTGATAAAGAATTTATTTCCTACTTGTCCAGCAACAGCTAATCCATCAGCAAGCAAAGAGGTTGCCATCCAAATTTGTAAGCAGATTTGAAATGCAGCCATTGTTGTTGTTCCTTGCCTTGCTGCTAGTGATGCTGACAAGGTCACACAGAATGTAACAGCTGTAACTTTAACCAATAACAGAAACCCTACAACCAAGTCAATAAAAAATGTTACATATTTGTTTTCAAGAATTTATCAAACATATTTCCATTTTAGTCATACAAATTGAAAGGCTTAGATAGAAATTAACTACCATTTTTTAGAATCTTTCCAAATTGGAAATCTTGGATACTTGGAGGCAAGAGAACAACTTGATTCATTAAACTCCACAATAGCATTAAGGAAATCAAATACCTATCAAATAACAAAAGACAAATGAATGAAATAATAAACATAAGCTAAACATGAAATTTTCAATTGGAATATCAAGTCCATGATAACACATTCCAGAATCATAAAATCAAACCAAAGATAAACTTACTGGGAGATAATGTGGGCAATGGCAGCTCCACTGACTCCCAACCGGAATGTGAACATAAGCAACGGATCTAAAATGATATTTGTTACATCTCCCATTACTGCAGTTAAACTTTATAAATTACCGAATGATTTTAGGGCGTATTTCATTTTGTTAGAGTAAAATCTAATTGAGGAGGGATGAAATTACACCAGCGTAATAATGTTACATCTTTTAATAGCATTTTACTCATACATATTAAACAAAACTGACTATTAGATTGAAAGTTTATATCACATAGATCATCTCTAAAAACTTTTACATAAATCTAAAATCAATTAGGTGCATCAAGATTAATGTCGTGTAAAGAGAGGAATGATGCATGTACTTGTGGCATATAAAGGAGTTCTTGTATCTTTGATTCCGCGAAAAATTCCTTGTATTGCCATAGAAAGAATAACAGCGGGTGAACCAAAAGACCTCAATATCAAGTATTGTTGTGCTGGTTTTAACATTGGAGAATTCTGCATCGAAAACAAAAAGTGACTGTCATTTAAATAGCAAGGTATAAAAAAGGAAATAGAAGTCCAAGATTATGCAGATGAAAAAAACCAAAATTCGAAACAACAAATCTTATCTATAAGAGGACTCACAGAATGAATCCCCATGTAATTCAAGACTGGTTTAGCAGTAAAAATTATAAAGAGAGCTTGTAGGACTCCAAGAACACCGCCGATAATTATTGCTGATGATGCAGATGGAATGTAGCTTTTTTCATGCCCAAATTTAACTACTCTTTCAATATTTGTTGATGACGTGCTGCATTCACGATCTAAATGAAAAAAAGGAAAATTAATGCTTATAGACAAATCGAGAAAAATTTACAAGAGCTAAACACAAGTTTAAGAGCATTTAATAATTTTTAAGTGAAAATAGATACCACCTTGATTTATATTTTCTTCTACTTCCAACTTTATTTCTTCATTAACAGAAGAGGACTTGATAAGCATTTCTTTTACTGATGGCTGAATTTGTAATTTATCGGCGGCATCTTCCTTGGCAACTAAAGAGGTTGTAACACTAACTAGTGGAATTATTGCAATTTTTGAGACTTGATTGAAAATAGCAATTGAAACTCCCACAGCAGCAAGTTCCACTGGCCCTGCAAAATAAAATATTTCATAATATATAATTATATGCAGTTCAATAACAAGCTAATGACTGATAAATTTACAATAAACATCATTATGAACAACAAGGTTAGGGTATCAGAAAATTAGTTAATTTTTTAGACTAATGAAAAAGAAAAATGTAAAACATATACCTATGTGACCGATGAATGCAGTATCGATGAGAGAAGCAATAGGATCTGCTGCTAAAGCTATAATGGTAGGGACTGAAATCTGCATTATTTCCAAACCCAGTTCATCTTTTCTAAGAGCATTCCTGGAAGCATTACATAATATATATGGTCAATTCAATTTATATCAATTCAATATTTAATAAAATCAGTATAACAAGGAAAACTTCATCCAAATTGAATCAAAATCAGAAAACAGGTCTGAACTAAAGAAATATAATTAAAGGAACTAACATCACTAGGTCTAAATAACGCCAAAAGTGAAAGAAAGTGAACAAATTATGTCATCCAGCAAAATATATATAGTGCAAATGATAAATTATACCTTATACCAGAAAATAACATCAGAAGGGGCATCTTTCAAGTGTTGATTCAACACTTTTAAGATTTAACACATAAACAAAAGAATTTGGGCCATAACTAATATATGTGTCCTTGAGGCGTAGCTCCAGTGGTTGAGCTTGAAAACCTAAAAGAGTATGAAATGAAAGTTCAAAGTTCAAAGTTCAAACTCTAATTTTAATGAACTCAAATACGTTCATGACATTTCATTCATAACAATAGACAGAATACAATCAGGTTCGTAATTAAAATTATTGTGAGAAGCTCTAGTTCAATAACAAGTTCCGTCCCATATTAACTTCTAACATTTATCTATTAAAAAAATAAAAATTTACCTCCCTATTCCTAATATTCAGTAGACAGTAGTAGTTGATCAACCAATACCAATGAAGGCTAGTAACAACCAAAGAAAACACCTCTAAGGAATATTTTTTTGGATCTCTTTAAGAAATTGTAACCAAATGGAAATTAAGTCAAAAGAGTTCCGTGACTAGATTGATATATGAAGCAGCATCCTAGAAGCAAAGGTGCATTCCTTGTCATATAATATTCATAAAGTATTATTAAAAAAATGAATTGTCTTAAAATATGAAATAGATTGTATCTTTCTTTTAAACCCCAGATAAGACCACTCTGCAAAAGCCTCCCTCCGTAATACAAAACCCAGATAGGATGAGATTTTGATAAACATCGTTGGAAAAAAGTATTATTAGTATGAGATTTTGTCCAAAAAAAAATTGTCACTTCTAGTTTTTAATATAATGTTAATTGTTTTCTTTTTAACTATGTCATCTATTTAATATTATCTATTTAATATTATGAGTACATTAGTATTTATATTTTTAAGTGAAATTTAATTAATAAATATTAATATTGTGAAATTCATCGTCTTATTCTGAGTTTAAATTTAAAACTTAACAATTGTGTGGAGATTTACAGTGGTATTTACTATCTATTTAAAAAAAATATACATTAATAATTAATAAAAATAATTTAGTAAAATCATCATTATATTTATTACATTTATTTATTATTTGTTAATTTGAATGAAATAATCAAACGCGAAACTTATTTTGGAACATAGAGTAGGAACAAAATTATCTAATAAGCCATTTTAGTCTCTATTCAAACGAAACATGCATAATTGCCTTTCAAATTCAAAAATTTTAAATAAATTTTTTCAAGCATGTCTAGAATA
>JBBPBT010000230.1:2896565-2910491 GCA_037974875.1 Cicer bijugum
GTTTTTTTTTTATATAAATTTTTCATTTTTATTTTAACAAAGAGATATATCATAGAGTTAAACAAGAATAAATCATATTATTGCTATTGATATTGACACTATTTGAAATGGCTAAGTTTTCTGCCTTGCTAATTATCGTCCTTGCCTTTATTTATTCAGGTATACAAATTTTTATATCAAATTTCGTAGCATATATGTGCGTTGGAAGTGTTGATTATGTATAGTCATTTTAAAATGATACACATTCCAAATAGAATTCTATAGAAATCAATTATTATCGGTTTAGATATAGTATTCTTAATTTTAGATATTATCTCGAGATCCAAATTTGGATCTAATTATCCAAGCATTTTTTTAAAAAAATTGTATGTTTTAAAAACTATATATTTTAAAATTTAATACTCAGTTAAGACTTTGTCTCTCAAATATTTTAATATTTTATTCACATGACTCTAATCATTTAAAGGTCCTTATTTAAAATAGTTCAATGCTATGTATCTTTTTTTATTAATGTGTTTCTTTTTTCTCATAGTTATACCTACGACAAATGGTGCAAACGTTCAATCAAATATTTGTATTGTTAAGGATGATCATAGTACATGCTACCTGCTAGCAGACAGTGGTGCATTGCTAAATATAATGGCCAAAGAACATGCGTCGCTGGAACCCCTTCATCACCTTTAAAATGTAGTTGCTCATATAAGTGTTGAATCTAAAAAATATATATTATAGTTGATCTATGTTTAGTGTAAGAGCATTTATCAAAATAAAGTTAATAAATTTACTATACTTACATTTTGAGTTAAAAAAGTGTATCAACTATTTGTTATACTTTATTGCAATGATAATAAACAAAAATAAAACATTAGAGATTGTTTAATGTAAGTTTAAATAAAGTTTCGATTATAGTATAACTTTCTTTTTTCCATTCTTCAATAATGTAGGTGAGTTTGAATAAAAAACTAACAATAAATGAAACTAACTGGCATAAAAAATTCTCCAAAAAAGTGAGAAAATAATAAGAAAACACTCTTCAATAAAATTAAAGGGTGTGGTTAGTCTAAAAATTACATTGCAACGGCGCAACATAACCGCACCCAAGAGGCTTCAAAGAGAAAGATCAAAATCTCTTATGTGTATAATCTATCAACCTTGGATTCTTTAAAGGCTCAATGAAATCTTTAATATTTTATAACCAGCAAATCATTAAGATTAAACAAGAATTTATGAGGCGACCAAGACATTTAAGAGAACAGATAATGTTTTATGTGGAGAAAATAAGATTCAAGAAGGTATTACACTTTGAGACAAAGAATAATTTTAGATTAAATTTTAAAAAACTAGTTGTTCTGGTACTCCTATATGATTCATGATTAAACTAAAGAGAATTAGAAGAATTTTGTTAAAAAAATATATATACTTTGTATATTTGGGATTAAATACTTTATATTTTTCTTTTAAAACCATACAAAGGTGGGTTGAACAATGGATTCTAGGCTAAAAATCAATTAATTAAAAAGTGTGTTAAAAGAATTTATGTGGTTTTATTTAGCTCGAGATAATCCTGATTTATACCAAAAACATTGGATGCTTTTGTTTTTATAGTTGTTGTCGAAAAGAGATTTGTATGATGTTTTAAAGATACATTTTAGTATATGTTCTTTAGTTAAATTAGACGATGATGCTTTTATGGTGAAGCTTGCCTTATTTGATCAAATTTGTTCATATAAAATTTGACTAAAACAAAAGTAAACAGGGTGACATACATGATTGTTGATTTTGGTTTCGTGTATGTATGAATGGCATAAAAGAACTTGTTACAACAAATTCATTCATCTAGTTTACTAAATTTTAGTTGAATTTATTAATAGGGATCTCTGATACTTGTGTTGTTTCTGGTTCAAGTTATGGTGGATGACTCATAGAGTTGGAACTTATGGCAGGGATGTTCCATTGGAGACCCAATTCATGCTTATAGAGATTAAAGATAGTAAAAATCAACAAGAAAATTCTTCAGCTATCTACACTGTCTTGCTTTCTCTATCGGAAGGTCAGTTCCACGCTGTCCTACAAGGAAATGACAAAAATGAGATAGAGATTTGTCTTGAGAGTGGTGAGTTTCTTTTGGCCATGAAAATTGATTTGGTGTTGTGGATGTTTGGTTGTATGGTGGCGAAAACTACTAGTTTCAAGTTAGAATCAATTCTAATCGAGAACTCTCAAACATATTAAAATCAATTTTAAGTCTTCGGAATCACTTTTGACTCTTCAAAAAGTGAGTCAAAACATGCACTGGGTAAGCTCCAAATGTGAAAGGGTGATGAGATGAAGCTATGATTAATGCAAATACTATTTGAATGGAGAAACCTGTAAATGACTACCAATCAGTTAAATTAAACAAATGGAGTTTATAGCTTCGAAGAAATTAAATATATATTTAGGGATTAGTGAGGAGTTCCAAAGAACCGAAACGATATTTTGCATTTGGTGTGTGGGTTTAGTTTTGCAGGAGATCCTTCTGTTAAGACCAATCAAGGCCTTCACATGGTCTACTTGCATGCTGGAACCAACCCGTTCGAAGTCATCAACCAAGCTATTAAGTGAGACCTCTTTCTCTTTTTGTCTCTGATCTTTTATCTATGCGGTCTCCAATGTCCTCAAATTCTATAAGACCCACAACTAGAAAAAGTTGAATTATCAGCAGAAATTAGAGATGGAAAATGAAAAAATGATTTTTTTTTTTTTTGACAGAAGATGGAAAATGAAGTTAGTCTTTGATTTTTGTGTCTATAACAGTTTGCAAAGAATTAGAAACGCTTATTTTATCTGCCTCTAATTTTCCGTTGTTGATTCATTTTCATTTTAAGTCTCTATAACTTAGCTACATAACTAAACGCTGAATTCATGATTTTAAGTTGCTTATTTATTCAATTTTTTTTACAGGAAAATGCTAGTTGACATATTTCTTAGTATGTTATGCAAGTATTCAAGGTTTGAGCCTTGAATCTCACTCTCAAACTCTTTCAAGTGTCCCAATTCAACAACCAGAACTACGCTTGGAGACTTATGTCTCTTATTAGTCATTCTAATTGAAATTTTTTGTGTAGTTATATTAAATATTAGCTAGAATTTTTCTCTCATTTGGTGGAGTTGTTATTTGTATATTGACAAATATTGTGTTACTGACTCATTTTCTGATTGTCAATAAGGGCTGTTGAAAAACATATGCAAACTTTCCTTCATCGTGAGAAGAAAAGAGTAACAGTCCCCTCCTAGAAATATCACCAACACATCCATTTATTAATTATATGTAATGGATCTTTAATCCTTTGTATCGGTTGGTTTTATGCAGTTGCCGTCTTTTCTTGACTGGTTTGGCTGGTGCACATGGGATGCTTTCTATACTGATGTCACAGCTGTCGGTATAAAGGTAATTAGTGAGAGAAATAAGAGTTGGATTTTATTAATGATATGTTAAAAGAGATCAAGATGATGTCCACACATTGACTAAATAATGAAGTGTTGTGTTTTTTTTATTCTTTTACTTGTTCCTATCAGAGGGAGGTGCATCTCCACGATTCCTCATCGTGGATGATGGTTGGCAACATATTGAGAGTAAACCAAAAGATGCAGATTTTGTTATACAACAAGGAGCACAGTAAGATTTTACTTGTTCCTATATAACGTATTTATCATAAGCTTTTCATGCTAAATACTCTCCAGGTTATTGGGGGTGGAGTGAAGCCAACAAAAATTGGAATGGAACATTTTGACACTTCCTTGGCTTATCTGAAACACTCTCCAGGTGTCCTAGAAAACCAACCAGATGTCGTCATGGACAACTTGTCTGTCCACGGCTTAGGCCTGGTTCATCCAAAGAAGGTCTTCGATTTCTACAATGAGCTCCATGCTTACTTAGCTTCTTGCGGAGTAGATGGAGTAAAGGTTGATGTGAAAAACATTTTTGAGACCCTTGGTTCAAGACATGGGGGCAGAGTCTCAATCACACGCAACTATCATCAATCACTCGAGGCCTCCATTGCCTGCATGTGTCACAATATTGATGGCCTATATAGTTCAAAGCAAACTTCTGTTGTGAGAGCCTCTAATGACTTTTACCCACAAGATCCTTCTTCTCACACCATTCATGTTTCATCTGTTGCATATAATGCACTTTTCCTTGGAGAATTCATGCAACCTGATTGGGACATGTTTCATGTAAGTAGAAGTGGTAATACATCGTCAGTGAATCTGCATTTTCCAATTTCACAGATGTTTACAATTATCAATTTTCACGAAAACATATATCATCTTCTATTTGTACATTTTTTGAAAGTTCCATGCTTATAAAAGTGGTAACAAAACAATCAAAGTGTATCCATTTTATATTTTGAATACCAGTTAGCATGGTTTCAAAGAATGTTTGTTTCTGCGATTTTGGTCGGTTACATTAAGGCTTTTGTTGTACCCGAGACCACAACATAACCACATTTGGGGTCACTTATACTTGATTGCAATTCTCCACACTATAAAGAATCACGATACGAATGTTAAACCACAAACAAAATTTAACAGTCTTCCATGCATGTGCAAATATAAGTATATAAGTTGCTGCACTAGTTTAAACAGTGATACTCTTGTTAAAAAAAGAACATTTGTAATTTCAGAGTTTACATCTGGCGGCCGATTATCATGTTGCAGCTCGTGCAATCAATGGAGGTCCAATTTATGTTAGGTATATCAACATCGATTGCAGTTCTTGTTCTAAATTTGGTTATATATGAAATGAGTATGTATTAATATCATGACATGGTTTTTGTTGCTTTTATAGTGTAAACTAGGAAGACACAATTATGATCTTCTAAAGAAACTTGTTCTTCCTGATGGCTCAGTTCTCCGAGCTAAGTTACCTGCCCGGCCCACCGCTGACTCTCTAGTTGTTGATTCAGCAATAGATGGAACTAGGCATGTTAAATCTTCTATCTGTTTTTCTATCAGCTCATTTATTATGAACAAATGTTGGGAGATAGATAAGGGTGCAGGGTGGTGCAAGATAGAGAAGAAAAACTGCGTTCATTGCGAAACACCCGGGATACTTAGTGGCTCTGTTTGTACCTCTGATGTTGACCTAATTGCTCAAGTAGCTGGTGTTGATTGGAATGGGGATGCTACTGTCTATGCTTACTGATCAGGTAATTTTATTGGGCATAAAATTTCTTCTTTTCAAATAGTGAAGTTACTTTATACTTTGATGAAGTTGATTTAAATTCAATTTTATTTAAAACTGATTAGCATCCACATTTTAGACGACGTAATTTGACTACCAAAAGGTGCTTCAGTTCCGGTGACACTAAAATATTAATAATTTATTTATTAAAAATTTTAGAGAAATAAAAGAATAGGACTATAGTTATTAAAGAAAATATTAATAATTTATTTATAAAATTTTGAAAAGCCCGATCCAGTAATTTTGTTTTGGGCCTCATGTTGGGCTGAGCATGCTATTTATCCTCTCGCTATATTTTTTCCTTCATTCTATCAAATATAGAATATCTTTGGAAACCGCATCGACCTTATTTGGAAACTCATCGTACTTGAGAAACAAGAACCTTATTTGGAAACTCATCGTACTTGAGAAACAAGAACCTTATTTGGAAACTCATCGTACTTGAGAAACAAGAGTATGTTCTTGAATTTTTGTTTTTCATATTTGAAAAAATTTGACAAAACAGTTTCACATATAAATTAATTTGTGAACAATATGCAGAAAAACTAGAATACAACAGCATATCTTTCTCCTTTATCCGACTTTCTGTTCATTCAATTATTTCATCGTTCAGTAGCAACACAAAATCATCAATATGGTAAATGTTTTTAAATACTCTTTCTCATTTTATTTAATTAACATCTATTGTATGTAAATTGCTACAAACTCATTTTCAATAAAAAATTCAAGAAACTTTCCTAAGAAAACTCAAACCTTCTCCTACAACAAAAGCTTATTACCCCAATCAGATAATCTCCTAAAATCCAAGTAATCCTAGAATCCCCATTGAACTATTGTAACCCAACCTAAAAGGATACAAAAATAGCATAAGAAATGAGTCAAGCATTCATACCGTTTGATCCTGTTAGTGAGAATGACATCAACGGCGAACTGATTGGTAGCGTACCAGCTGTTATAGGAGAAAACAACGTCCGTATTTTCAAGAAGTAAACTTGCACGTGTTGGTCCAAACACTTAAGGTTTTACAATCTTGTAACATTTCTTGGTTGAACCTGGATGGAAACATGGAACTGCAAACCCCAAATTCTTCTTTTCTCAAAATTCAATCCCAAAACCCTTCCTAACCCTAATTTCAATTCCAGAAAAAACAACCAATCACATCAATTCTTAACACGAGTCTTGTTTTAGGAGAAATCACATCAATTCTTAACACGAGTCTTGTTTTAGGAGAAATTTCTGGGATTTAAGGAAAACGAGCCTTGTTTTAGGAGAAATTTCTGGAATTTAAAGGAAAACGAGTTTGTAGATGGTATTTTTTTATTTATTATTAATAATAATTAAATTAAATTAAATTAATATTTTATTAATTAATTATTATCTAATCAATAATATTTATATTGTAGTAACCGGATCAATCTAATTACACCAGAAACATTTAAAGCACAAAAATTTTATATTATGTCATTTAACAAATTAAAGAAAAATTATAAATTTTATAAGAGAATAACAATTTTACAAAATCAACTTTATTAACTAGTATATTTGTGTATTTTTTCTCTTAATTAGAAAGTAGAAAATAATAATTTGAGAACGACGCGTATAATATAAGTTATATTAACTACTTATTTTTGTCACATAACTTTTGCTGGTCAATTTATTTAATTTACCTCATTTTACATTAATAAAATTATTTCAATGAAGAGTATTAAATTTTACATGGTACTTTGGATTTATTTTTCTATTTTTATCTCGTACATTTATTTATTTGTTAATTTTTTTTTATTAATTTCAGTTGGTTATTTGGCCTCCTCCGTCCGAACACCAAGTTGCCCTGAATGTTGATGGAAGTTCATATGGAAATCCTGGTAGGGCAGGCTATGGAGGATTAATTAGAGATCACAAAGGTTGTTGGGTGTTAGGCTTCAGCGGACATGTCAGTTTTGCTGACAATCTAGAAGTTGAGCTCTTAGCTATATTGAATGGATTAATGTTGGCTTGGGACATTGGTTGCAGAGATGTGAGTTGTCGATCAGACTGTATGATAGCGTTATCTTTGATTCAAGATCCGACTTCTCACCCTCATAAATATGATGAGATTATTCTTGGCATCAAAGAACTTCTATCGAGAGATTGGGTTGTTTCGTTTGCGCACACGTATAGAGAAGGTAATCAATGTGCTGACTTTATGGCAAAATTGGGAGCAAATGCCTTAACTGATATGAGAATATTTCCACAGCAACCGGCTTGCCTAGATGCTTTACTCTTCAATGATGCTATGAGAATTCCCTATACAAGGTTATAATTAGCATCTTAGGTAATTGTAAACACAAATGGTGTTCGTGGCAGTGTTGCATGGAAGAGCTTTATGTGGTCTAGGATTCGCTAGTGGGCAAGGATGTAGTTAGTTATGGACTATATTTGTGTTCATTTTACATCTTATATCCTCTAGGCACATGGATAGAAAGGGTAACTATTTGACCCATTTTTTTATAGCAAAATATGTTTTATGTAATGATAAAAAGGTATAGATAACCGATGTACCAAATTACTTACAACAAATGTACTTATTGATTTAAATCATATTAATACAAATTATGGTTCATATTTGATTAAAGATACTATTATAAGTGTTTGATAGTTCCAAAGTTATTTTACATAATTCCAACCTTAAATTATTAAACAAAATCAAATGTAAAACATAACAAGAATAGCATCACATAAGAAGCAAATCAAGCATTTCAATTCTCCTAAAAAAAAAAACGTTTTAAGGCACTTCCTTTAATTAGTTTAACCTTAATTATTTTTTTCAAGTAATTCCACAACAAATGTTACTAGTAACGAAACATGTCTTACAAAAAAATCCACACAACATTATTTCAATGAAGTCAATATCAATAAAAAAATATTTATTAACAATTGCTAACTTACAAACGATTTTACTAATCATGTATTAATATCAATTACGAATTGCAACACTAATTCTAATGTATATCCTTGACATTCAAGAACTGAAATTAAAACTATCACAAACAAAACATTAATAATTTAAAGTATTGCAATAACAATTAAATCTAAAGTTTTTAATACACACGAAATATAGTTAATTCTCCAATTTCATGTGCGTAACTTGCAAAATAATTCTATATCACCATAATTTTTTTTTTTATCATAATCCAAACTTGTAAAATTCTCATCATAACTCTGACAATACTGTAAGTTGTATTTGAAATTAAGCAATGATTTAAGCACACAAATAATAAAGTGGCTATCAAATAAGCAATCTAAACTACTATTGAAATCAAAGTTAACTTGAGAAACTATTTTAAACTAATCTGAACTAAAGTCAAACTAAAATTTTAAGATTTAGTCATATGATAATTAAAGAAAACACACACACCAAATATGTCACATACCTAAGGTAATAAATTTCAACACAAGCTGCAAGACCAAACCTCCAAATATTGTAAACGCCAAAACACCAATGGCTGCACAACCTATCTGGGCCATCAACATCTTGTACTTCTGCTTAATCACAATTCAAGAAAAACATTTATGGAGGTATTTAACAAACTTAAACTCACTTTACACACTGCATCAATGATATTTGTCACAGTAAAGCCTAAAAAGAGATAGCAATAGTAGTAGTATTCGACTAGAAGGGGTTGAGAGAGAGACAAATAGGAGAGCAAAAATTGCCCCTAATGGTGCCAATGTGATTGAGAGTTCTTTTGGTGCCAATAACTGATCCAACTTTCCCAATATGGCCATTGCAGTAAATGCCCTTGATCCTCAGGTTTCTAAAATGAGTAGAAAAGTAACTCTACTATCAAAAAAATAACTCCTAATTCAAACATATTTCCCTATCAAGAATAAACACTATCAACTACACTCTTTTAATCTAACTCGAAGTCTACCAACTCAAATTGAAGTTCATAAATCCATTTTAGGGAAAATAACAATTCAAATGCCTCACCTTCAAAATTTCCACCACCATCTTTGATACAAACACTTGTTGGTTTTTATGGCCTCTATTATTAAAAATTATATGAAATGACTTAACTAATTTTTCAAGATTATTAACCAAGTTAACAATGACAGTTTCTAAGTATTGATATTAATATCGAAACCAACGTGATCAATATTAATCCAATTCAACAGTGATAAATTCAAAAACTTATCAAGACAAAGATTAACATACATATGTATTATCAATATAAGAGTACATATACAATACTTATTCAAAAGATTAATCAAGATAGAAATTCACCAATACAATCATTCAAGAATAAGCGTTCATGCAATATCAATATAAAGAGAAGAGATAAAGAAAATTGTGCACCAGAGTTTTATATTGGTTCGACTATCAGTATGACAACCTACATCCAGTCCTGAAATCAACAATGATTTCAGCCTTTTCACTAGAATTGACTTGAGTACTTTTTATAGACTTTCCAGCATAATAGCCTATCCATCCAACTCAACCCCAACTTCTATTACAATACCAACTTATCCCTAATAGCTAATCGCCAAACCCTCACGAGATCAAGTTGAGACTTCTTCTTGATGAACACACACACCAACAAAGATAGCCACCAGTTTACACTACTGGATTTCCAGACCAACTTATCCCTAAGAGCTAATCGCCAAACCCTCACGAGATCAAGATGAGACTCCTTCTCGATGAACACACGCACCAACAAAGATAGCCACCAATTTACACTACTGGATTTTTTAGAGCTTTCTTTACAGATTGTTTTTACAGAAAAGTTAAAAGAGGTCTAATGATGTTGATTCAATCACAATATGAATTTCACACAAAAAGGAATTTGCCAAATGAGTATTTTGTGTGTGGTTACAATTATTTCTCTCAAAGTGTTTTTCCTGATTTCAGTGTTATGAAAAAACGTGTAAGGAATAATTGTTTCAAGTGTTATGTATTCGTTATTAGAAAATGTGATTGAATCAGTTTATATATGTTCAGAAAAACATCAGTTAAATCGATTTCTCAATCGATTTTATAAAAGTTTAAAACCAGCTTAATCGATTTCCCAATCGATTATCGCGTTTCTTGTTTTTCTTGAATCTTGAAAATATAAGAATGAATCGATTCTTTTAATGCATAAACAAGAACCTCAAGCTAAGTTCATATCAGAATCGATTGGATAATCGATTATAAGTGTTTTGTTCAAACAACGAGATCAAAACAATCGATTACTCAGTCGACTCACATACATTGACATAATCGATTTGGCAATGGGCTGAATTCTCTCTGTAACCCAAACATTTTTCCCGGTCGATTTTGCTGGTCACAGTGACTCAGACATTTTACCCCAATCGATTAGACTGATCACAGTAACTCAGATGTATTATTCCAATCGATTTGCCAATCGATTTGGCTTGTTATAGTAGCTCAGCTATTTAGTCAAAATTGATTTACCAATCGATTATGCAATATGTTTCTGATGAGTGATTAACTAATTCATTCTTTCAATCGATTGCCACAAAACTTGCAGTTTAAGAAACTTAATTCAATTGATTGTCCAATCGATTTGATTGATCACAGAACTCATTCCTGATGAAAAACTTTTTCCTAATCGATTTGCCAATCAATTACTTTAATAAGAGCTTGGTTCTGTGAATTACAAAATCGATTATTCAATTGATGTCCCAATCGATTGTCCAATTGATTGGTTTAAACCCAGAACTCAGGTTTTACTAAAAGCCTTTAAGTAATCGATTTTCCAATCGATTTACTTAGTAAAAACTTTTGTTCTGAGTCAGACAATCGATTGCTAAATTGATTCATCAATTGACTTATCAGTTGATTGATTTACTTTCTTATTTTATGATTTCATTTTTACTTTGGCAAATACTTAAGTATGAAGCCATATTGATGAGTCTACTAATTAACTACTATAACCACTAATCACACTATACGTATTTGCATCTTTCTCAAGCACATCCTCCAATTTTAGTTGATTCCTTGAGTTCCAAACTTTTGTCCAAGTGTGTAGTGTTTGGTTGTATTTTCTGAAATGTTACTCAGTTCAACCTGTTAGATTTATCAAATGATGCATGTACATTGTATGTTTGTTAATTATGTCAAAATCATGATCAAGAGGACTTGTGTCTAACAACACTAATGCCAGATTTATTATTAGAGGTAGAAAAATAGGCAACAACATTGCACTTATACCTTCCAATAGAGGGTTTCTTCCATGTTATTTGAAAAATAACTCTGTCACCCGACCTCCATCCATGTTGTATCCACCCTACAATCATCTAGTAAGTGTTAACCATATTGAAATTAAAATAGATTATCCAAAATCACATACATAAATCATAGCATATAAATTAAGAAAAATTATAATATTAATCATGATCCACCATGAACTAGTTTTAATTAATATTTAAAATTATAACGACCACAAATGTCGTCTTTTAGAAGTAGATGCTAATAGTCATCTTAATTTTTATGATTGAGATATTGACTTAAATGATACCAGTTTGATAAAAATAAGAAGAAAAAAAAATGTATCTCGTATTGAATTGACATCATCCAGGTGACCATATTATTCATAAAGATGACGAAAATCATGAGCGATTACTTTTGAATAATGTCGTTGACCATTATTAAAATTTATGATTATTTTTAAGTTTTAATTCACGGTAGACCACTTATAACTGTAGTTTACCGTAAAACTCACCGTAAATTAATATCAAAATGTGTACCTTTTCTAGAAGAGTGTTGAATTTATAGTTGTATTTAAAAAGGGAAAAAAGTGCTAGAAGATGGATTGCCATCTTATTGATGAACGGTAGCTAGGGTTAATATGATCTAATAGGATAATTAGAATTTGTATTCATCAGCTAAGGGTTCAAACCTCTGAACAAACAAATTAAAAGAACGACCCAATCCATCATGGGCCATTCATAAACGAAAGCCCAAAATAAATAATATTCATTAAATGCTTTGTTATTAATTAGAATTTAGTAGTTGATAATAATAATAATAATAATAATAATAATAATAATAATATTAATTTATATTTTAATTATTGATTAAAGTTAAATAATCCAAAAAATATAATTCAACAAATGTCCCACTCAGATAAACCTCATCAATTATTAAGATATATATAATTTTTTAAAATAAGAATATCAACTATTTACAGAAGCACTTATCATAAAGTAGAATAAGAAAGAAGAGCTTTAACAATGTAGAAAATAGGATCCGATATCAAACAATACATCATAAAACCGATATTTCAAAAGGATAATGGATATGGACTACTATAATTTTATTAAGAAATATGTGTTCCAATAATGGTCTAAGAATATAAAATGCTATAACAAACTCCAGTAACTCAAAATATCAAAAGACTTTAGTGATGAGTCGTCATCAATTTTTGTTTTTAAGTAATTTATTATTAGTTTTATTTATTTTTATAGTTAATTTAATAAATAAAATGAATTTGAATCTTCTTTGATATTTTGGATGTTTTGCTGCAAACCATTTCTAACTAGACAAAGTCATAGAGTATTGAGAAACAGACATTTGGAAAGTTACAAATGGTTACTGCTGACATAAGATGTGTCTCACAATGCAGGATTACCTTTTATTGGAGTATGAGCGCAGTAGAAAGAAGCCAGGGTGCATTGTGTCACTCATTGCAGTGCATTTCCCACCATACTCCTTGCTTTAAGTGCACAATACAAGAACTTTGTGGTGCATTTCACAACATGTTTGTGCCCAAATTAATTCTGAGCCAGCGCATTGCACCCAAAATCAACCTAATGCACTGGTGTGCATTTCCAAACTACTATTTCAGTCAATAATTTTTATTTTTTTTAGGATTTTGAATTTTGGATACAAAGGAGGTTAGAGTTACATCTTAGAGGAGTCTTTGATTATTAATGTATTTTTGTTCTTAGTATTTTTTTTACTTGATCATCATAAAATTGAATTTACGTATTGTTTTATTATTGGAAAATAAACTTCAATAACCAAAACCAAAATATATGTTCATATTTCAAAATTATTGAATTTGATCATATTAATGGTTTTATTTAGTTCTTGAAAATTATATTCGAATTAAGTTCAGTACAATTCTAAACCGGTTTGAAATTGATTTCTAAATATAAAGTAGTATAATATTTTAAACAAATTTTAAGTTCATATCAGAAACAACTTTTTTAAGAAAATAATTTAAAATTCTTTTCACAAAAAATTTCGATCTATTTTAAGATAAAAGTTTTTAATTTTTTTGAAGAATTTTTTTTTTCAAAAAGCCAGATATAAAAAATTTCAATTATTTTTTGAAAATAAATTTCAAAAAAATAATTTTAAAGTTTTTTTCATTTTTTTTAATTTGGTCGATAAAAATATAAGTTTTAAAAAAAATTCGGTAAAAAAGAGTTACTCTATCCCCTGATAGTGAGAGATGTTAACACACTGGAGTCCAACATTGATCATCTTATAAAATGCAACATTAATAAATAATTTTGTCATTAATAAGTTCAACATAAAAATTCGATTGACCTACCAAAAATTAAAAAATAAAACATAAAAAATCCATGGATTGCTCGATTCTGTTTGGTATGAGCATTAGTTCGATTTTTTTGGCAACATTTACTCTTATTTTTAGAAATAGAAAAATTGATTCAAATCATTTTAGACTCTCACTAGTATTTGATGT
>JBBPBT010000230.1:2924572-2972756 GCA_037974875.1 Cicer bijugum
TTTTAATTTAAAAAAAAACGAAAAACTATATGGATGGAAGCACTTTAATTTCATTGATGTGTTTGCTGTTTTGTAAATATTAAGGTGAAAAATGACTGACTGTTAATATTTTTAGTACCAAAGTAATTATTTCTTTAAATTTAAATTAAGTTAAATTACAACTTTATTTTTGATTATATTTTGTTCTTAACCAAACAATATGAAAATTAAATTTTTTTATAACAATGTTTAATATTGTACTGTATGTTATTACAAATTTTATATGTATAATATGTCATTAAATAACAATATTATTAATAATAATTACAAATATATAGTTAGTCCAAATTTTAATACCGAGACATTTTCTTTCTCAAACTACATTATCTCCATTAAGGATTGATATGATCAATATAATTTGGACTCGTTGATATCTGCTGAACCCACTCTACGTTGAATAAGAGCTTTGACTGAGTGCAAGTTTTCTCGAGATTCTATGACGAGACAAGGATGAGGTTTTAATACTCGCCTATCACCCACACATAATACCGCTTTCCTACTAGTGATTTAATTTTAATCTAATGATTATTGTTTTATCATAGTAAATTTGATTTTTAATTTTCTTATTTACATGTAAAGGGTAAGGCGGAAAAACCGGACCGCATAAAGACTTGGAAGGAGGTAAAACCTCTTACAATTAATAAATTTGTAGTATTTACAAATCAAATACAAAATTAAAGAGTCAAACCAAACTCCAAACAATCTTTGAAATAAGTCATATTTTAACAATTTTGTCGCTAAACTATCCTATTAATAAAGTTTTCTTATAAACTAATTGATTAGGTTTTTTTTCTTCTAATTGATTAGCATATTAATTTAAGTCAACATTCTTATTGAAAAATGTTTATAAATTTTTGTAATTAAATCTAGCTATTAGATGATGATGAATTTGAGGCAAAATGGTTGGAGGATTTATATAATCTTACGATATCTTTTCTGACCTTTTTTTTTTGCATTAGTGATTGTAAATTTTACTAGAAACTCATATATACAACTGCGAATTTGTGGGTACAAATTCAGTATATGAAATTTATGTATTTATTCAATATATATTAATGTATTATATATATATATATATTATTTTCTATTAATTATTAAATATTTTTATTATTTTAAAAAATTAGATTTTATTTGAGGATATAAATTTAGAGATCTTGTGATAACAAATTTTCTTACAAAGTAATTGTTAAAGAAGTAGAAATGCACAAAAATATTGTGGGAGGGTCATGAGAAAATTTTCTTATGCAATATTTATCTTTATCCATTTACTTTACGTATTTAGAGTTAGCCACAAATTGATTGATGTGAGAGGGAGTATAATTAGTTCAATAATTTTTAAAAATCATTGAGTCACACAACGAATAATGAAAGTCTTTTATTGCGATTGACACGAGTATTAAGCGTATTGGATATTTATATCGATTTGTTGATGATATGTAGAATAAACAACGTAAATCAAATACAGACTTATACAAAAAGACAAAATTTTATTGAAGTTGGTTTGAAAAAGATTTTTTATGCTTCAATCAAATATGACATAGATCTTCAAATAAAGACACTATGAATCTCAATTAATAGCAACACTAAGATTTTAGATTCTTCAAGTTGAATCAAGCCTAAGATGTTGAATTACAATGTTAGAAAGATATTTTAATTCAACATACAAAATTAAGACAAGATTCTAAATTAGAAAATTATATTAACAATCTTTCTATCAATTTTGCACCAAACTGAAAATGCCACCAATTTCCAAATAAAATGAAAATTAAAGTTCAATGTAAATTTCAGAAAATTAAATATTTAGGGATAAATAGATTCACATGATGATTTATACAGGTTCCTATACTTATTCCTCGCTCGTAGTGTATATCTTATCATAATTCAATCAAATGAACATTTTCTTCCTTTGATTATTGATTATGAGTGTTGACAAGATCCTTCAATAGATGTTACAAAACCTTGCACACAAAATATTCTTCTACTTGTATAGAATCTTATAACACCCTCTAAATTTTGAACTCAAACCTATTTTCAAGATAAATATCACACCTTACTCGTGCAAGATAGCCACCTAAAAACACCTATCTAGGAATTTTATGAAGAACACCTTCTTCAACCCTCAATAGCAATCCACTTATGTCCCCTCGATGATTTGTATCTAGAATAAATGCCCCAACAATTGATATCTCCTTGTTTTTGTTTCTCTCTTCAAAACACAATTGCACACCCGACTTAATCAAGAAAGAGCTTTCAATCTATGATGTGGTCTTGAATGATTAAGTATTCGACACTGATTTTTAGTCACTATAATTAAGTTACTAATTTGGTCTCTCAATTTCATTTGCCACCGATTTAGTGACACACAAATATTTTGTTATAAAATTTAAAATTTCAGTATCTAAAGTGACATAAATAATCAGCATCCAAATCAATCGCTAAAGGCGACATTTTTAGTAGTGAGAAAACCTTTTATATGATGCATGAATAGGCTAGACCAATGAAATACAAGTTCTAAGAGAAATAACCACTTTGTAACTGACATAACAATCATTAAAACTGTCAAATTTCAAGTGTGCATAGTTGGTAAGTCGACTAACAATAGTGGTAGGTACACTTACATGTGTGTGAAAACCAAAATATGAAGTAAGTTGTGTGAGTCGATTCATATTGTTATGAATTGACTTAGAGAACCATTTTCTGTGCTGATGAGTTTATTCACACACTCGGTGAACCGATTCACAACCTTGAGACTTTAAAGACTAATTTCTTCAAGTTCATAAGTCAATTCATAAGTTGATAAGTCACTTTACAAAGTCAAAAACACTTGGAAAAATGGTTTGAAATGAGTTTCAATGGGTGGCAATGCAATATCATCATGTTTCAAACTTCATGCATGGTAAAAAAACATGTAATTAGACTTATGCATGATAAAAACTTACTTTCCCTACATTCTTTCTTGATCAAGTAATCTATGCAAGAGCTAAAGAATGAGAATCAACAAAGCACATACATAAACACCATCTATACTAAGCAAGTTGACATCACTCAAAACACTAAGTCTAAAACTAAAACTAAATAAGTCTAAAACTAAAACTAAATAAGGAGACAACTTAAAATTACAATTAGTTCAGTAGCTTAATCATCCACATCGTACTTAAAAATCTTTGGAGTATTAAAGGAACCCATAATTGAGTGACATAATTCCTTCTTCGGCATGATATTTGAAGCAAAAAGGAATCAAAAGTTAAGAACAGTTAGCCGTTTCTTCGACTAATTTTTTTCCCAATAAAAAATTTGGCATGCTCGTGAGACACTACAATAGCGACCATTAATAAGTTCATGTCGCCATGACACAAATATAATTGGCAAATGTACTTGCAATATGGAAAGGTCTCAACAATATAGAATAACCATCAACTTTAACATCAAATAAGTCATGCCAACATAGTTCTAATGGTTCTCCTCAAATGTTGGGAATGCCTACAATTGTAACAGTTTCTAATGCTTTTAGAGATGGAGGGGTTGATCAATCTAAGAACCCAATGTTCATGACCACACTTCTCATTAGACAACATATTGATATCGAGATACATGGCATCATGAATCAAGTCCCGTAGCAACTTGTTGACATTGTTAAACACATGGTGAATAATGAGGTTCAATAAGGCAAGGAGCTACATACGAAATGCCCCAATTTAGGTGACTATTCACTTTTACAATTCAAGGAACACATGGGGACCAAATTCAAAAAAGCTTCCAAAGCTAGTTGATCATTGCAATGAATTTTGTCACCAACTTAATTAGCATCGCAATATGCTATAAAATCAAAAATTTGACCCTTTTCTATACCAAAAGCCAAAATTAATAGTACCAACCAAGAATCTAAAAATTATTTTTACAGTAATAAGATGAGATTCTTTTGGACAAGAATGAAATCTTACACATAATCCTACTACAAATACAATGTCAAGTCTGCCAGCAGTCAAATGCAAAAGTAATCTAATCATTACTCTGAATTATTTCTCACACACAAATTGACCATTCTCATCTTTATTAAGATTTGATGAAGGATGTATGTGAGTAGCCATTTTTTTTGGCTTTATTCATTTTAAATTTTCTAGTATTTTTTGGGTGTATTTTTCATGGCAAATAAAAATACCTTATTTGGATTGCTTCAATTGTAAACCTAGAAAGAATCTAAGTTCACCCATCCTACTTATCTCAAACACACTTTGTATAAGAATTGAAAATTTCGTACACCTGAGTTCTTTTGTGGATCCAAAGATGATATCATCTAGATAGACTTGTACAATAAGTAAATCATATTTACTTGTTTTTCTATACAGTGAGGTATATATTTTTTCTCTTGAAAATCAATTTTCAATTAAGAATGTGTTAGAACCAAGTAGGTTTGAAAAAATATGGTCTTAACTTATTTTGATGATAACAAAATCACTTTGTGGGAATAATTTAGTGCACTAACATTTTGATTATGTGTGCATGTCTTAGATCAAATAATAATGCGAGCATTGCTGTAGTTCTGGTGACTTTGGAAATACATGGTATGTTTTGTTTCAGTTGTCTCTAATGAATGCAACTATGCGATGTTTGTCTACCTGTGATAAACTTGACAAGGAAGTGATCTTTTGCCTCTGATAATCACATAATCACTTCAAGCATCTATTCGTTTGACTCTGCTTTATGTTGTATGCTCTAAAAGAAGTCAATGCTCCAAAGAAGATCAAACATTTGCGTATCCTCTAATGAACATCCTGAATCTGCTACTTGTATGAATGATCTATTTTGGAAAGTTTCTATGGAAAACCAATCTAAAAAAAAGTGATATGAAACTTCATGAATCATTTTGATTTCTTGCAATTAGGACAATGGTCAGAAACCATAATCAATCTCTATAAAAAGATGTGCATTCCTCACTAGAAACACCAGAAACACACAAGCTATAAGCACATCTATGCTCTTGCTCAAAATCATTCGTCTTCACGTTAGTGCTGAGAAAAGTTTTGAAAGAACTAACTTGTAAACATTATCCTTTAAGAGCTATTTCAAAAAAATCTAAACATATTCTTATATAACCTAGCCTAGTAAGGGATTACTTCCTCAATAGAAGACTTGAATATAATTAGTGTGACTAGTAGGTGTTCAGTGAAAAAGTTATTATATGGTAAACTAGCAGATTAAATCCTTCAAGTTGAAGAGATTAAAAATAGCTACCGTGTTGGTGGTGAACCAAAATAAATTGTGAGTGGTTTTCAATTTTGAGTTTTCTCATTTGTTTTGCCTTATTTATTATAGATTAGTCACATTAAAAAGTGTTTAAAAAGAAACACAATTCAAACCCCTTATTCCTTGTGTTTCCCGTTCTACAATTGGCATTAGAGAGTGATCTCAATGTTGAGTACTTAACTGCGTTTGAGTGAAGATTTGTAATTATTACTAACTGTGGTGAAGAAGTTACAAGTGGAAACGTTAATAGGCCTCCCTTGTTTACTAGAAAGACAAACTCAGAAGCTTTTAAATCTCCCACAATCTTGAACTATTGGAAATCGTTGAAGATGGCTATGAGGCTCCAAAAGGTAGGGCTGGTGATGAAATATCCAAAAAAAATATTGATGTTGATCAAAATAAAAAGCACAAAATGCATCATAAAGCGATAAATTTCATGATGAATGTTATCACCTTCAAGGAGTTTGAAAATGCAATATTAAAGAAATAACTAAAAGAATCTTTGATGCTTTGGTTGTTAACTACGAAGGAAACAAGAAGGTACAAGAAGCCAAAGCAAACCTACTTGTCAAAAAGTATGAACTCTTTTAGATGAAAAAAGATGAAGTCATTTAAAAAAATGTTTACTTCATTCCAAACTCTAGTTTCTAGACTGAAGTTTCTCTAAAAGAGCCACACTATGGCCGACCACGTCAAGGAGATCCTCATAAGTTTTCCCAACAAGTAGAGACCAAATATAACAATGATTCAAGAGGCTAAATATCTAAACAAATTACCTCTAGAAGAGCTAACGAGTTCACTCAAATTCTATGAGATTGAACTAATTGAAGATGAAAATAAGTGTCCTTGGCCCTCAAATCCCATGGAAAAAAGAAGAAATCTAAGGTTCTTCAAGCAACTGGAGTCTTATAGGAAAGAGAATGGGAAAATCTAAGTGAAGACTCTGATAATGAAGAGTTGTCCTTTATCTCAAGAAAAATCTAGCACATATGGAACAACATAAAGAAATATTTGTAGGGTTTTTAGAAAATCCCAAAATAGTAGTGAAGTAAGTGACAAGCTAGATAAGAAGAAGCTCATTTGATATGAATGCAAGGAACTAGGTCATTTCAAATTATAATGTCATAAACTTGAGAAGGAAAAAGCCAAGAAGACAGACTACAAGATTAAGAAGAAAGGTCTTATCGCTTCTTAGAATCAATTTGATGTATCATTTAATGAAAATGAAAGGCATACAAACATGGCTCTGATTGACAACTACTCACTCTAACTCTAAATCTGATGATGAAGAAATTGAGGTATTTTGTGACATATCTCATAGTGAACTCATAGATATATTAAATGAGTTCCTCAACAAGAATAATAAGTTTTCTTCAAAACTTAAGTCTCTCCTAAAATCTCATGACATCTAGTTTTACTCATCCTGATATAGTTTGTGCATAATGTCATAAGAAAGGTCACATAAAAATAACTTGTGATATATAGAAAACATGGAAAGATAAGATATCTTTTAGAACTAACAAACCAAAACTCAACCAAATTTGGGTACCTAAGAATAAAATAATTTATCTTGCAAATAACCTTAGCAACAAATTTGAAACACCAATCATGGTATTTGGATAGTGGATGCTCACGATACATGATGGAAGAAAATTCAATGTTCCAATACCTTACCCTTAAGAGTGCATGATTCGTACGATTTGGAGGTGATCATAAGGGTAAGATAATTTGGCACAACACAATAGGTAATGGTTATCTTCCCTCTACTAAGAATGTTTTACTTGTAAAAGGACTAATGCATAACCTACTTAGCATAAGTTAATTAAGCTACAATGGTTATGATGTCATCTTTAATCAAAAGTTTTGTAAGGCAATAAGTCAAACATATAGATCCATACTATTTGCTGGCCAAAGGAAAAACAACATTTACAAAATATACTTATCTAATCTATATAAACATGAAATCAAATGTCTTATGTTTGTGAGCGAGGAACAATTGCTATGGCATAAAAGATTAGTGTTGGAATCAAATTGGTTTTCCTATTGTGCGTTTGATGTTAACAAAGGTATTTTATGAGAACAATTTTTTTGGACTATAGGCTTCATTAAGTGTGTAAGAATTAGAATAGGAAATCAAAAGAAACAACATTAGAAGAAGAAATCAGAAGCAAATACAAAAACAAATGGGAGATTGTTGGAACTAAGAATTAGAAAGAAACAATATCACGGAAAAATAAATCACAAGCATATATCATAAGCAAACAATTAGAGGAAAGGACCAACGATAACGATAGGATGGAACGACCAGATGAAGCAAAGTCAAATCTAGTCAACACGCATCCTATTGTGTGTGCACATACACCCCTGAAGATTTGCCTATTATGATTATGTGTGTCTTCCTTTGAAGACTGAAATGTGCTTCCTATTAGGATGCCTCTGATGAATAGTATTTGTTAATGCCTCTGATGAACAATATTTTGTATGCTTCTGATGAATAATATTTCTTAATTATTCTAATGAATAGAATTTGTCCATGCATCTAATGAAGTATAAAATTTGATTGACACTAAAATTGGAAGCTATTGTTCAAGTCTGCTTCTGAAGCTCATGTTCTACTAGCTATAATAATTGCAACTTGTTCTAGAATGTTGCCTCTGATAAGCAGCCTCAGAAGTTGCATTGACTATGCTAATGCAACAAAGGTGAAGTTTCCCATGCTACTAATTCTAAATGACACAATTTTTCCTCTAATATAATTATTCAAGAAACACAACATATGAATCCAACAATCAAGTCAATGATTCCGATGGAGAAAAGTTAATGGCTCTAGTAAATTGTCAAAATACTAAAAAGGACTTATTCGTATTAGAAATTCTGAAGGTCCAAGAACATGCCAAATTTTGTTTGCGCCGTAAAATCCAATAAATAGTATGATGGAAGACTCAGCTAAATAAAATCCAAATTCAATCTGGAGAAAATGCGAATCATACCTTTTTGGAAGAGTTTGTTATATCAAATTCAGAAATAAGGAACTGGCTAATGGTCATATTATCAAAACATATATTTCAAAATTATATTTGAAAGAAATATTTGTTGACCAAGCTGGAATGATGATACGATTCATAATTCACAAGGGACTAAACCGAAATCCTAATTTTAACTATAAATAGATCCTCAAGGTTGAAGAAGAATTCAACGAACCAACAAACTCCGGAATCCTAAAAATCAAAGTTATTTAGAAAAACCTCAA
This sequence comes from Cicer bijugum, assembly GCA_037974875.1. Taxonomy (NCBI): domain Eukaryota; kingdom Viridiplantae; phylum Streptophyta; class Magnoliopsida; order Fabales; family Fabaceae; genus Cicer; species Cicer bijugum. The sequence continues at coordinate 2,933,106 of JBBPBT010000230.1, forward strand.
TAGGTCGATTTTTCTAAGTAATTATAGTTTAAGGTTTTAAGTTCTAGCAAAGAACTCATTCAAAGTAAGATATTCTAAGTGATGTAGTGTGGTAAAATCATTGTATCAAATCTTCTTAGTAGAAGCAAAACCAAACCAATCTCCAACTCTTTGTAACCCACCCCGATAATGGCTTTAGTGTGCCTCAAGCAACATGTGGATCTAAGTTGGGTTGAGAAAACCTAACTTGTGGAGTAAAGTGGGTGGTTTGCCTCTAACAATCTATAGGTTTCAGGTTGTGTAGACAAGACTTAACTTATAGGGTCAATGTGTGGTTTGCCTTAAAAAACCTATAGGTTCAAGTTGTTTTGAGAAAACTGACTTGTAGGGTTAGGTACTATGTAATTCAAGGTTTTGAATTAGTGGATAAATTCTTCTATTTGAGGCGATTGGATGTAGCTACCATGTTTGTGGTGAGCTAGGATAAAATCTTGTGTGTTATTTTTACATTTGCATTATTTTTTTTTACCGCTGCCTATAATTAGTAAAATTGTTTTAGTTGCATAATTAGAGTTAAGAAAATAGTTTTAATTTTGACAAACATAATTCAACCCCTTTTATCGTATTTTCACACCATCAATAGATTATGACATGCAAATTGGAGGTTAATTTCAAAATTGAAAAGACTTAAATTAATCCGAGGCTAGCCAGATCTTAAGTACATATCAGATGTTCTTTGTGAGGCTTGTTAGAAAGGTAAGCAAACAAAATCTTCCACCTATAAAGATTGCCCATGTCATAGGTAAAAAATATGGACTCGTAATTGTTGTTGACAATTCCATACGGACATAGGGTAAAGTTTCTAAAACACAAGGATGAGTCATATAAGGTTTTCATTATCTTCTGCAAACAAGTGCAAAATTTGTAGTGATCATGAGGGTGAATTTGAAAACAAACTTTTTGAAAACTTATCTAAAGAGAATTGTATTTTACATAACTTTTCCTCTCCTAGAACACCCTAATAGAACGATGTTGTAGAAAGGAAAAACAAGTCACTTTAGGAGATGACATGTACCATGATTCACGAAATGAACGTTACCAAACTGTTTTGGGCAGAAGCAGTGAACACTACATGTTAAATTCATGACATAATCTATATTAGACCTATTCTGAATATGACTCCTTAAGAACTATGGAAAGGAATAAAGCCCGACATTTCATATTTCATCAATTTGGTTGTCAAGGCTATATTCTAAACACCAAAGATAGTCTTGGCAAGTTTGACTTACAAACTCAAAAGTGCTTCGTTTTGAGATACTCTAAAAGGTCTAAAGCCTATAGAGTATACAAAAAAGAAACACTAATTATTAAGGAATCATTTCACGTCAAGTTTGATGACAAAAAGCTTGACCCAAAAAAGTCAAAGCTAGACTTAGACTTGCAGATCTACATATTTAAGAGGAACAAAATATATCAGAGGAACAAGATAAATCAGATTAATCAAAAACTTTTGACTCCTCTTAGGGAAACTTCTATGTTTGGACTTCTATATGAAATTGAACCTAAAACAATAGACGAAACCCTATGTTACATAAATGAAGAAGTGTATGTCAAACAATATCATGGCTTTGAGGAAAACGAATTTCCAAACCATGTCATCAAACTAAAGAAATATTTGTATTGTCTAAAATAGGATCCAAGAGCTTGGTATGATAGACTAAGCAATTTATTATTAAAAAATTATTTTAAAAGAGGCTCGGTTGACACTACTTTATTTAGAAAATCATCTAAAAATGACCTTCTTATTGTCCATATATATGTTTATGATATTATTTTTAGTTCTACTAACGACAAACTATGCCAAGAGTTTTCTAAGCTGATGCAGAATGAATTTGAGATAAGCATGATGGGAGAATTGAAATTCATTCTTGGAATTCAAATTCATCAAAACCTCGAGGGTGTACTTATCCACCAGAACAAATACATAAGAGAACTTCAAAAGAAGTTTAAAATGGATGACTGTAAACCAATGTTCAATCCTATGCATCTAACATGTTCAGTTGATAAAGATGAGTCAGGTAAAAAGGTAGATCAAAAAGTATATAGAGGAATAATAGGTAAAAAGGTATATCAACTTGATATTTTGTTTAGTGTGTATGTGCACGCTGTATTTTAGTCTTACCCTAAAGAATCTGACCTGACACATGTTAAGAGGATCTTTAGATATCTAAAAGGCACTACTAATTGTGGTATGTGTTATAAGCCATCCTCTGACTATGATGGAGATAAGCTAAAAAGCAATAGCACTAGTGGAAATTGTACATTCGTTGGTGATAATCTGATCTACTAGTCGAGCAAAAGACAATACACTATTACTTTGTCTACAATAGAAGTAGAGTATATATCAAAAGCTAATTGCGACGCTTAACTATTATGGGCGAAATATCAACTAGGAGATTTCAAAATTTATGAGTGACATTCCTATCTTATGTGATAATACTTCAACTATTTGTTTAGTCTAACACTCTATTTTACATTCAAGAACGAAACATATAAATTAAACATCATTTAATAAGAGATTATGTCCAAAAGGGTATTTTAGACATTAAATTTGTCGAAACTAATCATAGGTAGGTTGATATTTTCATAAAACCCTTTGTTGAGGGTTGATTCAGTCTTATAAAGAAATAACTAGATATACTGTTAATTAAAAAATGACTTTTAATCCTCTATATGCTTTGCCTTTAGTAAAATATAATGAATGGTTGAAAATATGTTTTCTCTACCTTTGATGACATTGAATTTATTTGTGCCTTTGGTTAATCAAAATTCAATTAATGTTGAATATGAAAAATTTTATTCTTGTAAAATTTGATACTCTGACAGGTGTCTCAGGATCTAAAATTATTGACTTTAAAAACTTAATCCTCTAATTGGCGTCTAAAACGTCTAAAATTATTGACTTTGAAAACTTAAAATTATTTCATCACTCTGAATCACTCATAACTTCCATACTCTCATTCTTTGCAAACCACTAAACTTTTTGTTCTCCCTAAATCCCTCTTGTTTCAACGGCGTCAAGTTCATCCTCTATCATCTCTACTAGAAATCCGCTATGTTCCAAAATCTTCAATGTAACCTGGATCAACTTGAAATTCTTCACGAACTAAAGGTCGATTTCTCAAACCTAGATGAGAAGGAACTGAAATTCATCAAGGACCTTGTTGAGGTAGGCTGGTTAGAATACTTTAACTTACGAGATTGCTTTGGACATTTTCGGAAAATATTTTTGGAGGTTTGCTGATGAAAAAATGATGGTTAGGTTTCAAGCACGGTGTTGGGTATGCTTATCAAGATCACTCAATAAGCCCTTGATGCCATAACTAGATGCCTAGGTTATGGAATGATGCTTGACCATGGGTATCAGTCAAGGTTTGGCTCTTTTAGAATCAACAAAGAACTCTTCACAGATCCCACGATGAATTTCAAGTGTGTACAACTCAAACCTAAGTACATAGTTCTTTTCAAAATTCTTACTGGGTGTGTGGTGCTCAAAGGTGGGTCGGTGGACCATGTTATGAAAGACTACAAGGGTCTAATGTGGAACATCTCTAAAAGGATCAAAATGAACCTTCTATACGTTATTTTAGAACACATGAGTATTGCACCATTAACTCTAAGACAGGAAAATCAAGTTTAACCCCTACCCCAAACTGATAACTGCAATACTTATGCATATTTCTCTCATTCTTGCTCCCACATTCAATATCTTCAACCTCATTAAAATAAGACTGGTGTCTCCCAAGCACTATATTCGACCAATGTTGTGTTGGAACCAATTCAATTTTATAATTAGAGTTTTTATGTTAACAAAAGTAATTTATAAAACCAATATATTGGACTTCAAATAATATGAAAGAAGATTCATATTTTTAAAGACAATCTAAAATAAGATTTGATTTAGATTTATAATTTAAGAAATTTTTTGACTAAGTTGAAAAGAAGATATGATCAACATCATATCTACAAGAAGATATTGACTATTTACAAGATAATTAGATCAATATTTATCACAAGAAGATATGAATTATTTACAAGAAGATTCGATCAAGATTTATCTACAAGAAGATATGAATAAGTTACAAGAAGATATGATCAGGATTTGTTTACAAGAAGATACATTTATTCTTTGCAAAGATATAATTCATATTTTGACAAAGGACAAAATACTGAATTCAACTTAGACAAATTCCTACTTGTCAAAGTTCAAAAATTGGTCAAACACTATGTTCCCTCCTAGATCAAAGCAAACAATAGGAATGAAGTCTCATTCGAAGAATTTTCAAAAGCAGTCATAATAAAATATGAATATTATCAATCTGAAGAATTTACAAACTCAATCTTAATAAAATAGAATATTTGGTCAATATTTATCATAAGAAGACATAAATATTAACATGAACCTTTTTACATGAATCTTTGACCAAGTTGAAAAGAAGATATGGTCAAGATTTGAAGAATATTTGGTCAAGATTTATCATAAGAAGACATGAATTATCTACAAGAAGATTTGATATCTACAGAAAAATATGAACAATATTAATCTAGAGAATTTACAAACTCAATCTTAACAAAATAGAAATATTATTAAACTGAAAAATTTACAAACTCAATCTAAACTAAATACGAATAGAATCAATATGTAGATTTTACAAACTAAATTTGAATAAAAAACGAACATAACCAATCTAGAAGAATTGCTCATATTGGATCTAGAAATAAAGAATTGGCTTAACAACATATTATCAAAAAGAACCTTGTTCATAATTATTTTTGAATAAGATCATTGTTGACCAAATTAGGAATGAAGATACAATTCAAAATAAACAAGGACTAACTTAAAGCCATGGTTTTTTTCTACAAATAGATACTCAAGATTGAAAAAGATGATCAACAAAAAATCAGAAAATAGTAGAAGAACTTAAGCTTGAAATTTCAAATTCATCATAGAGTTCAAAGAGAGAAACACTTGTTCGAATGAGAAATATTTTCCAAGTGTTTTTCTTAGAGTGTGATAGTCATTATTAGAATTAGCTTGTTAGAAGTGACTACTCAAGTTCCATACCTTTGTATTCAAACCTGATAGTGGTGTTAGTGTGTCTTCAACAATCTAGGGTTGTTATATTGTATGGAGAAGACTTGGTTGGTAAAGTCATGGTGTGTTTGTTCCTCAATAGTCTGGGGTTGTCAGACAATTTGAGAAGATTGGCTTTGAGTGTCAGTCGCTTTGTAATTTAAGTTGTTGAATTAGTTGATTAAATCCTTCTAAATGTAGCCAAGTAAATGATGAAATAGGATAAATTAGTTGTGTAGCTTTATTTCTCCACTCCTTAGTTTTTTTTATTAGTTCTACTCCTAGTAAATCATCATGTTTGGACCAATTTAATCAAATAATGAAAAAGTTATAAACTTAGTGAAACACAATTTGAGAAGATTGGCTTTGAGTGTCAGGTGCTTTGTAATTCAAGTTGTTGAATTAGTTGATTAAATCCTTCTGAATGTAGCCAAGTAAATGATGAAATAGGATAAATTAGTTGTGTAGCTTTATTTCTCCACTCCTTAGTTTTTTTATTAGTTCTACTCCTAGTAAATCATCATGTTTGGACCAATTTAATCAAATAATGAAAAAGTTATAAACTTAGTGAAACACAATTCATCCCCCCCCCCTTTGTCGTGTTTTCACCTTCAATTGGCATCAAATCTATGTCTCAAGGCAGAGCACTTTACAGTGTTAAGCACACATTTTTGAAAAAAGTTCTAATGAAACGATGTTTCATTTCTATGTGTTTAGCTCTAGATTGAAGTATAGGGTTTTTGGTTTGGCAAATGGCATAAATGTTGTCACAATAAATGGGAATATTGGTTTCTAAAATTTAGTAGTCTTCTAGTTGATGTTTAATCCAAAGTAGTTGAGAGCTACAACCATATGCTGTAATGTACTCAAATTTGTTGGAACCAAATTAGTTTTGATACTAACAAAAATATATTATGAGAACAATATGTTTGAGTTCACATAGTATAAAAAAAATTCATGTTTCTGAAGAAAATCTAAAATAAGATTTGATTCAAATTTATGATTGAAGAAAATCATTGAGAAAGTTGAACAAAAGATTTGGTCAAATATTAATTATTTACAAAAAGATTTGATCAAGATTTATCTATAACAAAATACAAACAATATTAATCTGAAAAATTTACAAACTCAGTAAGAACAAAATACGAACATAATGAAGCTGAAAAAATTACAAACTCAATCTAAACAAACTACGAACATAATCAATCTACAAGAATTGCTTAGATTGGATCCAAAAATAAATAATTGGCTAAAGAGCATGTTATCAAAAAACATCTTGTTCACAATTATTTTTGATTAAGATCATTGTTAACCAAGCTAGGAATAAAGATATAATTCAAAATTAATAAATGACTAAATTGGATCCCTAATTTTATCTATAACTAGATACTCAAGGCTAAAGAAGAAGATCATCGAAAAATCAAAAAGAGTAGAAGAACTGAATCTCAAAATTCCAAATTCATCTTAGAGTTCAAAGAGAGAAACAATTGTTCGAATAAAAAAATATTTTCTAAGCGTTTTTCTTAGAATGTGATAGTAATTGTTATATTCCACTTGTAGAATCAACTACTCAAGTTCCAAACCTTTGTATTCAAACCTGGTATGGTGTTAGCGTGCCTTCAACTATATGAGGTTGTTAGATTATGTGGAGAAGACTTGGGTGGTAGAGTCAATGTGTGTGTCTTTCTCAAAGGTTTGGGGAAGAAGAAGAAGAAAGAACAAATTTATTTTGCTATTGTTGGAGATGTTCTAAGTATTTGTACTAGAACTATCTAATAGAATATGCAACAACTTTATATCATGCATTTATGTTAATCTCATAGTTTAGTAGTGAGATGTACTTGTCAAAGCTTGAATTGATTTCCTTATTTTCCCTAAAAGGCTAAATAGGCAAGTTTGTTACAAATATCCCACTATATGGATGAATCAAATATCTACAATTGGCAGCTAGTGCTTCTAGAACTTAGTTTTACAAATACTAAATAATAAAAACTTTTTTATGTAAATGGGTGACATGTTGTCACAGAGTCTAACTATGAAATAGTCATAAGATGTCTACATTAAATATAAATATCTTACGAACAATAAATAATAAAAACTTTTTATGTAAATGAGTGATATGTTGTCAGAGAGTCTAACTATAAAATAGTCATAAGATGCCATCATTAAATATGAATATCACACACTAGTGACTTTTTTCTAGTTCGTGGAGAATATGAAAAATCTTTGTTTTGAATAGCTACACTTAAAACATACAATTATCTGAATATGATTTGTTTTTGTTTTAGGGTCATGAAGCAACATAAAGTTACCTTCAACATGGAAGTTCAAAATGTTGAGTGTATTTGTCGACTTTTTCAATTCATTGACATCTTTTATTATCATTATCTTTGAGTACAAAAAATGTTTTAAGAAATATTAATTGCTTTTATCTCACAACAAAAGAAAAATAACTTCATAAATTTGAGTCATTGGAGTATTTATATGCACTACATATAAAATGGATGATAATATAAGGACATCTAAATTGGTAGCTGTAAAGACGTTATTATGTAGAGGTGTGAGTTTGAATATAGGATTCTCTACTTTTCCACACTTAAAGTGTGTGGATCTTACCACTAGATTATTTGATAAAAAATAGATGATACTAAATTTTTTGTACAAGAACAGCTGATACTTGATAAGTGTTATTTAGGGACTGTTTTTTTCTCATTTATTAGTGACTTGAATGATTGTAAGTTATGACTGAAGTAAAATATTGTGTCACAAGAAATCAAGTTTGAATTGTGACCTTATAAAAATTTAAATCAAAAAGCAATTATCTCAACTTATCACTTGGATAAGAATGTTAGTTTAAAATAAATAGAATGTTATTTATCCTAAGTATATAATGAAATGTAATTGACAATTATGTAGTGTGATTAATGTGTAAAGGTAAAAGATTAAGGTAAAGAGAATCACACACAAATTTATTATGGTTCACTCTTAATCTTGGGCTACGTTCAATTCTTACACCTTGTGAGATTTTTCACTATCTTGTTGAAGAGAACATTCCTTCAGCACTATTACATTTTTCATTAGATCATAACTTGATCTAATACAACATTTATTATCAAAGCCTCAATAAGTTTACCACATGTATTATCACAACCTCATTAGACTTACAAACCGAGTCTAACCACACTTAACGCAAACTCGCTCTCAACAATCACAAAGGAAAGACTTTGAGAGATTTTTACAAGTATATGAATAATTGTATGGGTTCTTTACTTATTCAAACTAAAAGATAAATTTGAGAAGTAAAGAAAATTTATCAGCACACTCATAAATATAGACCTCAAATTTACATATCTGAAACTAAAGTGTGTATGATAAAAAGAGAGTTTTATGAGTAACTTTAGAATAAAACAAATAGTTTTGTGATTTGTAGCTTATACTATTACTCTTCATCTTCAACATCCATTCCTATATATAGATGAGGAGAACTTCAATTTGTTGATGGAGAAAATAGTTATTGGGCACGAGAATCCAAAAAGAAGTCTTTTTGATGAATTGTCTTTATATTTTAGTGCAATTCAAGGAGAATGTTATCTTCCTAAAAACATTTTTTTTTTGTATTTTGTGAGGAAATGTTTACTTCAAAATCTAAAGCATGAGACACTACATGTACTTTATTTTTGTCTTTTTTTATTTGTAGCATGGAGAAGGAAAAAGTTTTCAATTGTCACTTGTTCTTGCATGTACTTTTTTTTTTTATCTTTTTTTATTTTTTTTTATTTTCAAGTTGTAGAATAAAGAGAATGTTCTTTCAAAAAATGTGGGTCTTGTCAAAAGTGAGTTGGTTTTCTCATATTAGTGTTGGAATCCAAGATGGATCAATCAAAATCTTTATGACATATTCCTTTGTTTGATACCATTAAGAATGTTCTTTCAATATTCTTCAACTAGACTTGTTTGTGTAAGATGTCTTAAATGCAATATTCTTGAAATGACTTCAAATTCAAAGTTATTTCTTGTCGATTACTGAGTTAACTTAAAAGCATTTAAGGTGATAAATATTGCTTCAACATAAGAAAGAATATTCTGTCATAAACACTCAACAAAGAGGGATTTGTTCTTTTGTAAGTAAAATGCTTAGACTCAAATCAATTTTTGTTATCAATATTAAAACACTCAAAAGCACATATTAGATTACAAAATAATAATTTTAAAAATATAATTTAAAATGTTTGTTATATTTAAAATATGAAATTGAATTTTTTACGTCTATACATGGTGATATTCAAGGATTTTAATGATACTGCTACATGGCGAGAGACACTTTGAGTATATTTTGCGCCAAATCAAGTTTAACATGTAAAAACTCAATAGAGAAATATCTCATATTTGATGTGAAGGACTAAATGACTGATGAAAATTAGATTTATAGTTTTATATATTTTTTCTTCTTTGAAACACCATTTTGATATCACATGCTACTTTTAAGAACTAAAATAAGTTGATTAATTATCCGTATAAATTATTATTTTTGTTAGGAACTTAGATAGATTATTATTTTTTAAATTAGTAGTGTTTTTAATACTTGTAATATAAGATGAATCTTGTTTTAATCCTTGCAAATTTATTTTTTTAGGTTTCATCTCTTTAATTTCATATTCATTCACCTTTTGTATTTGATTACATTTATCTATTAAAAAAAATAATGATGAGTCAGCATATGTAATTAATGTGGATTTATTTTTTATAATAGCATAAAGACCATGTTTTTTAATATCTTAAAAAACATTAAAAATATATAAGTTGTGAGAAGTGCGCGTAACTGTTCCTAATATTTAACCTAAAGCATAACTTTACAAGACTAATAGAGAAAGGCACCACTGTTCATAGCAATCATGCCTCTGTTTTTTCATCAAAGAGAGCCAACATCAGGTTCAACAGAACAAATATATATGTCAAGTAAATTCACTCCTCCAAATTGGCTCATCACTCATGCACAATCACTCATCACCCATATCTCAACAAACTGCCTTTATGCCTTGAGTTAATGCTATTTTATTTACCATTTCAATAGCAATTCGAATTAAATCAATTGTGATTTTGAATATTGATATTAAAACTAATGTCAATTAGCCCCGATATCTATTTAAAGCTTATTTTGTTGTTCTTCTTCCTATATCACTTGCTTATTTTTTTTTAGTCGATTAACATAAGTATTTATTTTTGAATTTTTTGCATTAGTGGAAGAAATACTTGTACTTCCAATGAAGAGGAAATGAAAACGAAAAGCAAATATTATTCATGAAGATGAAAAACCTTAGGTTGAAATGATATTTAGCTCTAAAGATGAACTTATAGATATTAGAGACAAAAATGGAGATGATGGAGAAAATATTTTACTCCAGCATGTAACCGTGGAACAAAGTATGTCATCAAATCAAAGAATCTTTTGAAGTGAAATCCTATAACAAAAACTTAATCTAAGACTAGACTGAATGCATGTATTTGTTTGCTGACACAAAGTGAAAGCATGAACTCATTTTTTGATGACTATGTTAATTCAAAGACAACATTGAAGAAATTTGTTGAACATATGACAATGCATTGAGATAAAATTGAAAAGGAAATCATGGTTGATTTTGTTTCATTTAATACAACGATGGTGTAAGCACTACGCAAAAAATAGCATTTTACAGCGCTTTTTTTAAGCCTTCTACAGCGCTTTTTCAAAAAAAAAAAGCGTTGTGGATTCGAGCGTTGTAAAAGATACAACAGCGCTTATAAAAAGCGCTGTAAAAGGCACCTTTTATAACGCGCGCTTATTATGCACCTTTTACAGCGCTTGTTATAACAAGCGCTGTAAAAGGTACCCCAAATATATGAATTATGGGTATACCTTTTACAACGCTTTTTATAACAAGCGCTGTAAAAGGCATACCCATAATTCATATATTTGGGGTACCTTTTACAGCGCTTTTTATAACAAGCGCTGTAAAAGGCATACCCATAATTCATATTTTGGTATGCCTTTTACAGCGCTTTTTAGAAAAAGCGTTGTAATAGGTGTTATTTTTTTTTATGTATATATATATTTTAAAAGCGCCTTTTAGCCTTTTATGGCATTTTTTTTATAAAGCGCTGTCTTTTATCTTTTTATCCAAAATTAGTTTGAACTAGTACGTTCACACAACACAACCATAATCAGTAATGTATAACATATTCATATGCATGTACCCTGTAACACAACCAGAAACAGAACCAGAACCAGTTTGTACTCTCTTCACATATAGGACATGCACACTGACCTTTAATGCTATATCCTGATAAATTACCATATGCTGGAAAATCATTAATTGTGCCGAACAACATAGCCCTCAAATTGAAACATTCTTTCTTATACCCATCATAAACTTCCACACCTGTCTCCCACATACGTTTTAAATCTTCGATTAGAGGAGTCAAGTATACGTCGATATCATTCCCCGGTTGTTTGGGTCCAGAAATTAACAGAGACAACATCATAAAATTACGCTTCATACATAACCATGGAGGTAGGTTATATATTACCAAAATCACAGGCCACGTGCTGTGTGAGATGCTTTAAAGACCATGTGGATTCATTCCATCAGTAGAAAGTGCAAGTCTTAGATTTCTTGACTCCATCCCGAATTCAGGATAGTCGTGATCAATTTTTGCCCATTGTGGGGAATCTGCAGGGTGTCGAAACATTCCATCTTTAATTCTTTCATCTGCATGTCATGTCAAGTGTTTTGAATCTTCTTCACTGCGATACATGCGCCTAAATCTTGGTATTATAGGAAAATACCACACGACTTTTGCTGGAGTAGATTCTTTCTTCTTATATCGAGAGACATTGCATTTCGGACACGCCTTAAGTAGTTCATATTCATTTCGAAATAAAATGCAATCATTAGGACACGCATGAATCCTTTCGTAACTCATGCCAATAGAACACAAAATCCGTTTAGCCTCATAGGTTCGACTGGGAAGTTCATTATCATCTGGCAACATATCTTTTATGAGTGTTAATAATTCTGTAAAGCTTTTATCAGACCATCCATTACTCGCTTTTAAGTTGTACAACTTTAATATCGCCGACAGTCTTGTGAATTTAGTACAACCATTATATAATTCTTTCTCTGCATCACTCAACAAACTTTCAAACATTTTAGGACAATCTCGAAGATCTTCTTCAACTGCTTTTGCGATCTCATCAACTCGGTTCGGCTCATATGTATCTGTATCGAAGTCAGTTGAAGCATATGTCGAACTATTCTCAAAATTAATGTTTCCTTTTTTTTTTCTCACCATGTCTTATCCAACATGTGTAGCTTTGATCAATTCCATTACATACTAGATGTCCTTCTAATTCATCTTCTCTAACACGTTTTCCAAAACAACATTTTAAACAAGGACAAACTACTCTATTTGGATCTTTTGCATTCTTCACTGCAAACTCAACAAATTCCTTCACTCCAATTTCATACTCTTTTGACAATCGATTGGCTGACATCCATTTCCTATCCATATTATACCACCTATATAAATGCAGTTACAAAACTAATAAGCTTTCAATACTGAACTAATAAACTAATAAGCTTTCAATACAAAACATATCAACACGTTTCAAAACAGAACAAATCATGTGATATGAGTTTTTGCCAATTTTTGACAATTTCAAAACGTAACAGATCATGTGGTATATATAATATGAATTATTCAATTGTTCATGAGAAATAATGTTGTTTTGGATCATGATAACAGATAATGTTGTTTTTGACAATTTCAAAACATAACAGATCATGTTTTTTCTCATGAACAATTGAAGAGATTTAAAACATGCATAACAGATCATGTGTAGAAGAGATTTAAAACAATTGAAGAGATTTTTTGACAAAAACAAATTAAAAAATACCTGAGACAACGTAGATGGCTGCACAGTACGTAGAGGATATTAGGGTTTTGAAAGATCTAGAGGATATGATATGAGGGTTTCCAACGTATATAATTATTTGAATTATGCATTTTACAGCGCTTGTAGAAAAAGCGTTGTAATAGGTAGTTAAATTCAATGAAAGCGCATGTATTTTACAGCGCTTGTAGAAAAAGCGTTGTAATAGGTAGTTCAATAAATTGAAAGCGCATGCATTTTACAGCGCTTGTGGGAAAAGCGCTGTAAAATAATACGCGAAAGCGCTTCATTTTACAGCGCTTTTTTGACAAGCGCTGTAAAAGCCTTATAGCGTTATGCACAAACATTATAATACATACAACAGCGCTTCTATTACAGCGCTTGTCAGACAAAGCGCTGTAAAAGGATCTGTTATTTTTAAAATATATTTTCAACAGCGCTTGATTTTAGCAAGCGCTGTAAAAGGGGCGCTGTAAAAGGCAATTTTTGGCGTAGTGAAGTCGTTTTGGTTTTGAGTCTCACAATTCTAGAAAGAATTCACTAATGCAAAATTCGAGTAATTTCAAGTGGAGGTTGCTTCTATGATGAATTGTCATACTTGCTTTGAGAGATTAGAGGGATTAGATTCTAATATTTTGTTATAGAAAGTAAGAAAAAATTTGATAATATTCAAGGTATCCTTTAATGAGAAAGATCGAGTTACAATGTATGAGTTGTTTATTTCAATTCAAAGGTATTTAATATTGTACGTACACCGTTTGTGTGCTTAAGCTAATTGGAAAAACAAAGTCAATATCGTCTTACTATATTTTCACATAATGAAGGAAGGATATAAGGCGAAGACATACACTTATTAAATGTAGTTTTGTTCATTTAGTTGGAAATGTTGAATTGCAAAGAGCTGATAAAGCTTGTGCGACCTTTTACGAAGTGGCTTCTATGGTGATTAGTATTGATCATAATTTGTTAAAAAGTGATTAATCGGATCAAGAAAATTGTCACGACCAAAATTGTTAACTTGCATTTAGGCTAAAATGGTCGAAGCTAATACGTAGCGTCGGTCAAAAGTCATCTGACGCTAACAATTAAAATAGAACCCGAGATAAAAAATCGGTTGCGTTGGATGGCCGACGCTAAAGTCAAATAAATACTTTATTCAGTATCGGTGTGATCGACGCTACAGTCAACAAAGAAAAGTCAGCAAACCTTTAGCGTTGACGACTCCGACGCTACCATCTAGTAGAAGTCAACTTTATGGCCAACGCTAAAGTCAACATTGAAAAGTCAACAACGCTTAACGTCATATGAAACCCACGCTAATTGTAATTTTATTTAATTTTGTTTTTTGTATTTTTTTTTGTTTTTTTAGCCCCTGCTCAAGTATATTTTAACGTTTATAAAATAATTGATACTTAAAAAACCCGAAAAAGTCATTGCACTGACAACATAATAAACCATAAAGTATCATTTGTTCTTAAACTATAAAATGATAACTTAGTATCAAATAACAACATAGCAAAGTCATATATTACATAATTGTCAACCAATGACTACAAAAACTAAGCATAACAATATATGAGACCAAAGTTCCTCCAGTTACACATCGTCCAAATCATCATCGTAATGAGGTTGCGAAGGAGTATGAATTGCATTAGATGATCCACCAGCTAATTGACAATGCAAAACATCAATTTTATCTACAAAAAAAATACTTTAATGCCTCAAAATCATTCTCAAACTTCTTTGAATGTTCTACACAAAGTGAAGTATAAAATAATTTAACTACATGACTTAAGAATACCTTAAAGTAATGCTCTACGCTATTTAACTAACTTGAAATCATCAATAATAGACTCATAACTAATACTTGCAACAATTTCTCTTTCAATGTAAATCGTCATGCTATTTGCCAAAAATTCAGCTTCCATTTTGTTTCTTAACCTAGATTTAATAATTTTCTGTGCTAACAAATATCTCTCAGTTTGTGGCAGTAGAAACCGGAAGAGTCGCGATAAGACGAAATAGTTTATCAATCAAATATAAATTTTACGTCTTTTTAGTTTCAACCAAACATGAGCACAATTCTTGGATAGTTGATACATTCTTGAAATTTAAATCTTGACAAGCATCAACCAAGAAATGTTGGAGTTGCAATTTCAAAATAATATTCTCTTGCATATTGAAATCCACACGGTAGTATTTTTCAACTAGAGTGCAAATTTTTTTCAATGTTAAAAGCTTTATAATTATCCTTAGGAGTCAAATCATAACTTAGAGTTAACAAATTCATTATTTGCTCGCTAAATCTATTATTCAACTCTTGTAATTGTTGATCAATGGCAGTAAAAAATATTTCAACTCTAAAATAATGCTATATTGTAACCTGACCTTGTTGAAGACGAGAACGCCCAAATCTTGTTGTTGAATGAACATCGTTGGGATCAGGAATCTCAATATCATGTTTTTCACAAAAAGTCTTCACTTCGGTAAATAATGCACTACAACCATCTTCTCTCAATGCTTGAATAAGAGACTTGGTTGTTCCAACCAAACACATGGCATTAACTATATCTTGATATTGTTGTTGTAAGGTTTGATAAAGTATATCAGTTATCCCCATAATTTATTTAATCAAATGCAAGATAAATAAAAAATCAAATGCCTTCAAATAATTATAGGCATTATCAGCAACCCCATGTGTAGAATAATTTTCTCTTTCATTTGTAATTTTTTTCAAAACACTATAAGTTGTCTCATACATATTTATCAAGCTACAAATAGAAGAGAAATGTGATCCCTAACAAGTATCACCAGCTTGTTTCAAAGTACCAATTTGATTTATACCTTTGTCAGTTACAATCTCATCAATTTCTAGCAAATGTGCAATTTCCACTAATTGAGCAGCTTGTAACTCACCATAACGCTTAGTAGAAGAACAAACAACATTAACAACAAAAGTTAACTTCTCAAAAAAATTATGAATTGGAATAACTTCTCTTGATGCAGTAACCAAAGCAAGTTGTAATCGATGAGCAAAATAATGGACATAGTATGTATAAGGACAATCTTTTCATGAATAGTGCTTGTAAACCGTTCCATTATCCTCTCATATTACTAACACCATCATACCCTTGACCACGCATGTTAGAAACATCAAGATTGTGTCGAAAAAGTATATCACATACTTCTTTTAGAGTTAAAGTTGTAGTGTCTTTAACATGTGCCACACAAAAAAATCGCTCTTGTATTAAACCAATTTTATCAGCAAATCTTAACATAATAGACATTTGTTCCCTTTTTGATTCATCACGAGCTTCATCTACAATGATGCAAAATTTGGAATCACCAATTTCTTCACAAATATATTTTCTCACCCTACTAGAAAATGCAAGAGCTCTTTTTGAATTTGATGTGAAGTATGTTTGGAATTATATGGAGCATTTTCCAATAAAACTTTCGCAACTTCATCATTGTAAGTTGTCAAGAGTTTTAGAAATTAAAGAAAATTGTCTTGATTTCTTGACCCGCTAGTTTCATCATGTCCCTTAAAAGCATAAGCTTGAAGTGTTAACCAATGAACAATATCAATTGATGTCTTGAGACGTATTCGATTCTTCAGAATTTGTTTCAAGTTTTGCACTTGAAGAGTATTCCTAATATGTCCATCTTGATTCAACAAGTCTAGACAAACTTTCATTGCATTGTTGTGTCGTGAGCAAGGATCCATCCCTAAGTGTTTGAGAAAGGCGCAAAATTTTCCATTTTTAATTTTCTTCCAATTTCTCAAACCCATGCCAATGAAGACATCTCATATGAGACGTCCACTTGGTCTTTTGCTAAATAGATAGCATGACAAAGAATATGCAACATCTTTAAAAGGTGAATATTCTAGCCATGAAGAAAATATGTTAAACCAAGCATATTGAAACCGTCTTTGATGAACCTCGTTGCTAGATAAAGGATATTCATCTAAATTTATTTGATAAGAACCAAATTTTAGATAAGATATTCGTATTGCATCCAATTTATTTGGTGGATATTGCCAAATTTTGAGGGTGCTTTTCGGGGTCACGTTCTAAACATTTCTCAAAGTCATCTTTGAAAACTCTATGAACCTTGGAAAGATGATTCTCATTTTCTTCAATTCTTAGATTCTCAGAGATAGTTTCAGATGTAGAAGTTATAATTTCTTCATCTCTTTCACTCTCACAAATTTTCCTCTTGAAAAAAGAATCAATTCTTTTACTATTTTTCATTCTCACAAACTTCTCTAAATCAACCAATTTAGGAAACATAAAACATATTTTTAGTGAAAATTAAATGGAAACAAAAATCAAATACCTTATATGCAACAAAAAAACTCCAAAAAAATTAGCACTAACATCTAATTTGAAACAAATAAATACTCCAAACAAACAAAACTACAAAATAAAACTCCAAACTTCAAAACAAAACTCCAAACATCAATTATGATGATAGTACGAATTGAAATTCAAACCTTTTGAGTTTTGATGAACAACCAACTAAGGAGGAGGCGAGGGCGACTGGGCGAGGCTGAGGCAGTGAGCAGAAGCGGCAAGCCACGAAGCAGAGGCGAAGGCAGAATCGTGAATCTTGTTCGCATTCAGAACGAGGGCCTTTAGAATCGTGTTCGCATTCAGAATCGTGTTTGCAAGAGGGAGAGAGAGATGAAGACTAGATCTGGAAGAGAGAGGATGAGAGATTTAGGTTTAAGGTATAATTGTAATTTCTTAGTTTTAATAAGGGTATTTTGGTCATTTTACCTATAATTTTTTTTGGGTGGCCGTAGAACCCCCCTCCCCTACCAAGCTCTGCCTCTAGTGACTAGGGCACAAACTATATTCATAGTCTGACAAACCTACCAACTAACTTAACAATTATGCGACTAAATAGTTCTCAATAACCATTTCAAAAAAATATCTAGAGTTTTTCTTGAAATTTCGACAGAGTATCCTCTGTAACTTCAACGTTTCGAAATTTATAAAATTCATTTTTAAACTTTCAATTCAGTCATAATCCAAATAACATAATCTAATATTCAATACATCTCCCATAAAAGGCTTTCTAGACTCAAAATACCTGCAAAATACATCTCGACTCAACATATTTTATAGAAAAGGGTCATCGATCAAATAGGCCTATAAAAAAAAAATATATGATCAAGACTTGAATCCACTAACAACTTGCTACTCAACTTTCTGTAAATCTCGAAAGAAGAAAAAAACAACAACATGAAGGCGTAAGTTACAAAGACTTAGTAATGAGACAACAACCATCACCAATTAGAAGGAAATACAAAAAAAAAAAAAAAACACGAATAATTATCTGACAATCTTGTGGCAATTATATTAAATAATACTATAAAAAATATAGATAACTCTTAAATAAGGTATAGACACGATAAAATCATTAAACTTGTAATTTAACAGTTCAGATAGACATATTTAAAATCCAATTTATAGAAAAGTGAAATCACAATGAGCAACAACACAAAAATCATAGGAAATCAAACAAGTAAAAATATAAATTCTTGAGAACCAAGAGGCGACTTTATCTCATTGATAATCATTTCCTCGTAAGGATGGTCTTTCCCTTAGGGGTGGCTCCATCTAACGGATAGCCTTCTCCTCTCAATCTCGCAACACATCATCACACATCAATTAGAAAACTTACATCTCATTGATAGTCCTCTTTTTCCTACGGATGACATCTCTCTTAAGGGCGACTTTATCTAACGAGTAATTCTCCCTAATCAAAACAACGTAACTAGGTCCACCTACCGTTGTTAAAGATTTCATAATTATAACAACAATTTACAAAACACGTATTTAAAAATCACCTTTCATTTCATCGTAACTCATGAAAAACATATTCAACTGTATAACAATTCAATGTTTAAATACTTTATAACTCATAAATAAATCAAACTACTAACATATTATATAGCAAAGACCATAAAAATAAATAAATGCTGAAATCGAGAAAAATTCAAAGGTTGTGTTTCCCAAATTTTTTAAATAAATACTTTAATATAAAAACGAGTAAAATAATAATTATAGCTTAATAAAAATATGACAATGATCGTCATCTACTCACAACTATGGAGAATCGTCTACGTTTATTTTCCAACAACTCTTAGAGTAGCTGACACGACCTCAGCTGACAAATTTGAGTATAAAAAATATTCTCAAGACTTAAGAAAAATTATTCTAAAGTCTAACTAACTCTAAGAAACCATAAAAATCCTTTAAATCTACTCTAAGCACAAAATTAAGATTTTTAACCAAAACTACTTTTTTTTATAGAGATTCATACTAGCTTTAGAGTTGTGTATTTATTTCAAAGAGTCTCAATGAACACCTTTTAAAGAATGATTACTCTTCTCCTTCCTTGACTCACTAACCCTAACTCCCAAAAATCCCAACCAAGAGTATTTGTAGGAGTATGAGAAGTTATGTTCTTGGAGATGTTAAATTCATTATAAGAGTTGAGCGGTTAAGTGTGCGATTGGTGTTGTAGAGTGAGACGAAATAAGGGGAAAAAAAAGGGGGAAGATGAGTGTTTGTCGTAAGAAAAAAGAAGGAGGGACTGAGATAGAAACAAAGTGAGTGAGTGAAATTGATTTGTTTTATTTATTATTATTATTATTTATTAATTAATTAACTATTTATTTTTTAATTTTTGAAATGCAGCGTTTTAGAAAAAAAAAAAAAAAGTTTACCTCTAAAGAAATATCCCTTAATATTATAGAACAAGATGGTTCGGTTCAAAATAAAAGACTAAAATTCTGGACTCTATAGTGACTCAAAGTAAAGGACGTCCTCCTTAAAAAAAGGAAGTCATCTAAAATTGATCAAATTGTGAAGAAACTTAGAGAAAGAGACAACCAAAATAGTGAAAATTATGAGTCAAAAAGAGGTAATTTTAAGATATATTTACACCTAGAGTAAGTTCAATATTTGATGACAGGACATGGGTGCATCTAAAGTAGGACCGGACAAGGCGATGTAAATAAGTTGGCTCCCTCCAATCCAAACTCCTCTCTTTGAGAAAGTAAATAAGGTTGAAGCATAAAATATAAAGTCAGTCCAAGAGCAATGTCACTAAATCAATTGTTTTAGACTTCTATAAAAAATTAATTTGTTACATAATATAAAAGACCTTAAAGAATGTTTTGTACTTAATAAAAATGCTTTATATTCGAATATTTTTAAATCTAATAATAATAAAATTAATATTTTTTCAATAAATATTAAAACAATCGACTTAGTTTACAATTAAAAAAAAATTATATAAAATCGATTATATTAATTTAATAAATGATTTTTTATTCTAAAGTGTTAAAAAAAATTCCAATTTTTTATACTAATTTTATTAAAATACAATTATAAACTCTAGAAAATCTTATTATAAAATTTGCTTTAGACATTTATACTGTAGTTTAGTCCGGCGTTGATAAAATATAGTACTCTTTAGTTTCCTGGAACATTTATACTGTGGGACCTAACAAGTATGCTTCATGTTATGAAGGTTTCATTTTAGTCTCATGTCATGAATCATAGTGTTTCCTATTTTGAATTGTTACAAGTACTAGATTTTTATAGTCACAAATCTTTTTTTAACTACCTATTTTGATATAAAATCATCAATTCTTTTAATGTGTTCTTTTTGGTGGCACAACAGTATGAATGATCCGTTATCATTAATAACAAACAAATCATAATGCTATATGAATGAAATACATCATAAATAAAGACTCTCATGTAATAATAGATAATCATAGGATTATGAGAACACTTATGTCATCTTAATTTACAATTATCATTATCAATAGAAATAAAAAATTGAAACTAATAAGGAAAATTACTTTTTGAGAAAAAAGTTACAACAGAAGAGTAATTGTAGTGACTTTGTTAAGCTTTGACCATCAAAATAATTAATGGACAAAAATTTGTCATTCATTCAAATAAGCATTGTATTGACAACTTCAAGGTGATGGACTAGCAAATTGTTTCTCAATTGCATGACTTATACTTGTGAATTCTATTCAGATACATTTAACCAAGGAAAATAAGGCTTATGCAATTTGCTAAGTTAACTTGAACAAACTACTTGAAAAATAAGAGATCATACAATATATGCAAAGATTGCTAAGATTCTAATAAGATAAACAAGAAGGGAGAGCAAGAAAAACAAAAGATAAAGATCAATTGAGAGAATATAGGAAAAAGAAGAGAAAGGAAAAAGAAGAGAAAGGAAATGAGTGTTAATGTAGATTTATGTTCGTGAGACACAAACGAAAAAAATAAAATTTTCCAAGTTATTTTATTCATTAAGGAGTTGTAAATTTTTTAGGTAATTATATTGGTTAGTAAAAAAATAATTATTTTACATCCAATTAAATAAATATCATATTAATAAGAAAATAACAAATTATTTAAAATTTTCACCTAAATATATACTTTGCCATATTATCAAATTAGATTTCGATCACTTCCCCGCTTGTGAAACACTGATTGCATTCAAAATCCAACCAATCAAACTTCCAAACTCGCGTTTCTTCAAATCAGCATTGCTTGCTTAGCTTCCCCTATACTAATGCATTCGCGTTTTTCTTCACAGAAGTTTCCCCCAATCGTGTGGTGAACGCGCGCTTCTTGCTTTGAGAACAATTCTCAAACAACGCAAAGAAATCATTGAAGCTTTTGAAAAATAGTTTAGGTTTAGTATTACCAATGGATAGTAATAATAATAACGATGAAGCATCTGAATCCTTTTCAACACTTCCATGGCACTGGGTCACTGAAGCCCTAGCAGGTTTCAAAGAAATCCCCACATCCACTTTACAAGGTAATACCCAATCCGTTATCGCTTTAATTGCAAATCAATCAAATGTGACAACCGTTTATTTTCAGTTTGGATGAATAATTCATGATTGGTGAGTTTTGCAGGTTTGATTGATGCAGCACGTGTAAGGACTGATAATTTTGGTGAAAATACAAAGGAATTGATTGCTATGAGGTGTTTGGAGGAAATTTATGCTTCTTCTTCATCTTTTTCTTCAACGACATTGGATTCTAAAGTTGGACTTGATTTTTCGCGTACTAGTGATAGTGTTCTTCAAGAAATATTGCGTGAGGTAAAACACTTTAAAATTTGTAATCGTCTTTCATATATTTAATGTAAGGGAAAATTGCACTGGCCTATGCTTAGATCCGTTGAATGTTACTCACATTACATTCCATGTAGCTTTCAAATGACCACTAACCTACCTTATTTGTGTTGATAGTTAACACAAAGGTTTTAATTAAAGGTCTGCGACTGTAATTTGGACTGTGATGTTAGGGTCTTTGATGTCTATGCGATTGCAACGCGTCTGAGATTAAGGCCTTGACCTTGATTCTCTGCAATATCAAGGACTATGACACGGCATTTAAAACTCTTCTACCTTCTTTGTAACATTCGTTTGTAATGTAAAATTTTGAACATTGTGCGCCTCACCTGTAAGAAGAGGTGCCTCATACTCTCCTGTAATGAGTGACATTTTATTTTTTATGCAAAATATCGTCGAGGGTTCCATTTTTCTTGTAGCTATAACGAATTAGACCATGTTTTAGCATTGATGAATATTTTAAGAAGGGACAATGAACCTTCATTAGTAGTGATGTGGGCTCTGCTTAGATTTTCTACCAAAAATGAAATATCAACAAATCTAGTAACAACAAAAATTGGGAATCCAAGAGCTATCACCGCAATTGTAAATTTACCAAGACCTTTCTGATTATTGTCAAAGCTGGCGGCAGCTTTTAAATTTTGAAGAAAAAAACAACTGATAATGGAGAAGTTTGTTTCAGCTCTATAGATCTGTTCGTTGCAGTCTGCAGATATGTAATTAGAAATCTGATGTTAACTTTTCAATTATTAAGTCAATGCTTTCTACTGACTTGGCCAATTTTCAAGCAACTGCTTGATCTGGGATCGACACAATGATACTTCCAACATGCGATGTGTTTTGTAGCAGTGCTAAAACACTATCAGCCATGGTACTTGAAGGAGAAAGAGATTCAGGGTCATGAACAACTCTTGTTCTTTGAGGGAACAAATGGAAGAAGACAGGTGCAAACTTAAGGATCCTTTTTTGCCTTTCTCGAAGTGTAGTCTAACAATGTCGATGCAAGGGGAGGTGAGTGTCTTTGGAAAGGTAGAGAGGGTGTAGGTGACATTTCAACATATCTCAAGGAAGGTCATTGCAACATCCCCTTAATTTAAGCAACTAATTCTGCTTGCATTGTTGTGTTAGAAAATATCATGTTCTTATTACCTTAGTGATAATTGATGATGGGAGTTTTATTTACAATGATGTATTCATAATGTATTTAATTTGTCACTTTATATATTATAATATTTTTACAATAAATGCAATGAATGCTCAAGGATGTGATTGAGCAATCTCTCCCTAATTAGTAGCTAATTTCTGATTCTACACAACTACAAGAGATATTAACATGTAAATAATTCTTATAGTTATGCTAATTGAGTTTGAGATGAAATATTTTCTTTTTGGTGATATGTATAAATCAGGTACCATTATCAAATCTGAGAATTTCTGGAGCACAGCTTTTAAAATGGGATGTTAAGCCATTTATCAAGTACAGAAGAGCTGACAATGTGAAATGTCACTTAGAGCAGGTGATGAGAGTTTTTTTTTTCTTTCTTTTGAGTAATATAAAAGAAAGGTATCTGCTTTCCCTCTCCCTTTTGAAATTTATTCAGTTTCATTCAAATGTTTTATTTGGTTTGTGTCTTCTCATCTTGCTGAATAGCTGAAAGAATCAATATTGGAAGGTACTGTACCACTAACTGATCACTTAAAAGAAAGGAGTGGATTATTCCAAATTAACCGGGCTCATACGGTATGTGTGAACGATGGAAAATGCAAAGATCATTCAGTAAAGGATGATGGGAACTCCGCTTATGCAGAAGACCTGGGAGAAAAAGACAGCTCAGCGTCCTTAATATTAGGGGACGACAACAAATCTTCTAAAAAATGTTTACCTGATAATAACCGTTTGTTCTCTAAGAGGAATATGGCTTATTCGGCTGATGAGAATTTTATGAGTTGTCTTAATGAAAAGCAAGTTTGCATAAATGAATATGATGATTCCTTAAGAAGTACAAAAAGGATTAAACGTAATGCATCTACAAATTTTGATTCCAAGAAAGAAAAGAAACTTTCTCGACATGGAAAGGAAGTGTCAGAAAATTTGACTGAAAAACATCTTCCAATTTTGGAGAATGTAGGGCATCACACAGAAAAGAATAACAGGGAAACTCTGAGTGATGGACACTTACAGGATAGTCATAATAGGTGCACTGCTTCAAATTTGTGCCAACCTAGTAGTCAAAAAGAGGTCTTTCATGATGAATCAGGTATTCCTTTTAATGCAAGTTTGACGCCACGGCAGAAGACTTCTGAAAGTAAACCCTGGTTTGAACATGAAGCAGATTTGCAACTTGAAGATTCAAATGGCTATCAGCAGACAGTTAGTAGTGATAAAGCTCAAGATGGTATTAGTAATATTTGTGGGATAGAGATATCAGGTGATACAGTTGCGTATCAAGGAGAAAAAGTTAATCTCGTATTGAAAAAGCACAACAAGAAAAGTTTTGATACAAATGGTAATGAAGGTGGTCAAGGGCAGGTTTGTGAAGCGACTACTGTCCCACTATTGGCTCCTGAAAGTTGTATTGGTATGAAGACTAACATTTATCCTCCGCATACATCTGGAGTTGAGCCTTGCCAAAATAAATTTATGGATGAAACTAATGATACTGTACATGTTGAGCCCATTCCAATAAATGATGGTAATGCAAATAAAATTGAGCATATGACTAATGAAACTCAACGCAAACAGAAGGAACCAAATGTTGAATCTTTAAGTGCCTCTCAGAAGCCAGCTTATAGTGATAAAGCTGCAGTTGATGCTGCTAAGGATTGTGGAGCAGAGTTATCAAGTGATAGTGATGGGTATCACAATGAAAAAATTGATCTTGTAGCCAAAAAGGATGAAATCCTGAGCTCCCAGCATACTTTTGGTCAAGATTTGTCAGCAACGGCTGAATTGACTGAACAAAACCTTTGCATGAAGTGCAATGAAGCTGGACAATTACTGGTTTGCAAAACTACTACTTGCTCGTTGATGGTGCATAAAAACTGCCTCAGTGCATCTGCTCAGTTGGATGCAAAGGGAAATTTCGTCTGCCCGTTTTGTGCTTATTCTCACACTATTTCAGAATATCTTGAAGCCAAGAAAATAGCTTCTTTGGCAAGGAAAGAATTAGCTATCTTCATTTGTAAGGGTATAAGGAAAGAAGCTGTAGAACGTGTTCATGAATCTAGTAGACAAATACGTAATGTTTTGAGAAAGAGTTATAAATCTGAGCATATTCCGTTAACAGAGAATGAAGAAAATAGAGAAGATCATGCTGGTGAGCATGCAAATGAAGTTAATAATTTTCATTTTGAAAGAAGTCAGCAACGAGCTCCTAAATCTGTGGTCCACTCCTCATCATTAAGAGAAAACGAAAATGTAAATAGTGGGTTAGCAGGTGATGTAAGAGAAGAGGATGAGAGTGAAATGCTGATCGCAAAGAGTTTAACTGGTGGAAGAGTTGGACAGAAAGAAAGGCCAACTGATCATGGCAATGATAATTTTTTTTTTAAAAAGATAAATGTTGTGTGTGCTAATGAAAACAATGTTGGAGAAGAAGTTCCACAGAATATGACAGAGCACAATATGGATGGAACTGTAGAGCCAGTTTGTGCTCACAATACTGTAAAAGAGGGGATTTCTGAAGATGAATGCAAAAAGCATAATATTTCTAGATACTCCATGAGATTCCATATGGATGAAGTACAATTGTAAGTTCCTTAACTTTTCTTACCATATTTGATCATTGAACTCTTATTAAATTGAGCTGTTAAGGAGTTTATCTTTTTCTGGTTATGTGCAATGTTCCAAAATGTTTTGGTCAAAATATTTTCTTTAGGATGTATTGTTTGTTTCTTTTTCTGTTAGTACTCTTTTTGATGTTGGAACCTTTGATCAATTTTGAACGTGAGTTCACCTTAATTTTTTTTTGCCTGCATAAATTACTTTTGTGGGGGGTGTAAAGGTTGGCTTTTCATTCCTGTTACACTGATAATGGCATGCACAGGAATCTATCAAATCTATTTTATCTACATTTGGTATTTGGTTGACTTTGACGTCATGGGAATGTTATGAATTATTCCTAGAATTCTTCGTTATTGGTTTGGATGGAATAACATAGTTTCACTATTCTAAAAACATTGCTAGTTATTAATCTAGCAGATCCAACTAAGAGGAAAACTTGCATTGCTGCACACATACCTCAACAAAAACCAAAGGTTTTTCCAGTTGAATTCCCTTATTTTGGTTGCGCTTGGACTGAGTTCAACTCCCTTTCTTACTATATCTATGGAATCTTTCCCATCACATTTCCATTTAGACTCTGTAAACTTTTCTATTATATTCTATCACATAGAATGCTCCAAAAGCTAACTCTATGCTTGGTACTGGATCATATGCACCACCATTCTTTGGCCTATTACAAACAGTTTTGCGGTCAGAGTGACCATTAATTTAAATCCTTTTAATTGCTTAACTTGCCATTTTTCTTGAAGGCAAGAAATTCTTCTGGTAAAATAAAAACTATTCCTATGCTGGTAAATTGACCTCTTGGAATGAATTGTTAGAAATCCTAATTAAAATTAAGTCAACAGGAATTAGTTTTTTTTTTTTTTTTGTGGAAATACTTTTCCATATTTTATATCAAATGTGGCATTCTCAACTGAAGATTCCACGGAATGCAAAAGTAAATCATAAACCAAATGCCCCATCATGGTAACAATTAACTACTTGAACTATTATGCCAATTCTTATTTGATTGGTTATTTTGATTCACAGCAAAACTCCACCAAGCCCTAAAATAAGACGAAAGCAAATTCCATGGACAGCTGAGGAGGAAGAGCTGTTAAGGGTATTACTTTTCTCTCTTCATCACTTCTTGGAAGTAGTGTGACTTTATAAGTAGCTAAATTGCATTATGCATCTGTGTGACATAATGTTTCTGAAATGGATTCCTTATGTTACCATGATTCTTTGATTTAGAAACTTTCTAATACTGCATTAGAAAGTTAAATGATTTGGATCCTCTGATGTGTTTCTTTCACCTTGATCTCTGTGGCTTGATATCTTACAGTTAAATACGTATTTAGTAGTTGTTCTAATTGCCTGCTTTCACTGTGAAGGAGGGGGTGCAGAAGTTTGGTTTCAGTGACCAAAAACTGCCATGGAAGAAAATTTTGGCATTTGGTTCTCACGTGTTTGAGAAGAATTGTAGGCGTCGTACTCCACAAAACCTAAAGGATAAATGGAAGAACATGTGCAAAGCGCACTCGAAATTGAAACAAAAGGCTTTATCTTAAGGCGGCTTCAGAAGAATCAGGCAAGTCAGTCTGCCTTAGTTCTCCAGAAGATTCATGATCAATGTTTTAATTTAATCTAAAAAAAGAACAAGGGCTGTGTGGTTTGCTGTTAGTTTTCCTTTTCTGTTGATATGCTTCCACTAATAATTGCAAACTGCCATTTTGTTTGAAAACTTATACACTAAACGGTAAAACTATGTTTTGTTCTTTTCTCTACTTCCTTGGAATTTTTAAAAATAGGAAACAAAGTAAAAATAAGATTTTATTTGTGATCTTTAGTTAAAGATATCAGTTAAAAAAATGCCAAAAAAGTTAGTTAGTTGTGTTCTATTGAAATACTCACCGTTACTCTTACTCTTCTCTAGGTAAAAGCAAAAGTTATAGTTAATGACTATTTAGTAGAAATTCTTGTTTTCTTCTCTTCTCATCATTAATATTATCTGAATAATAGTAATAATAATAATAATTGAGAACCATATTGCATGTACTTGTTTCCAAATATCTGATGCATCTATTCTTCTTTCCAAGAAAATTGGCAAGTTGTCAGCTTGACCCATATATATACAAATGTTTCAACCGATAAAAGAGAATCACCGAAGTGATGTTAACATGCCATATAAATAATCAAATAGCTTGACCATTTATTGGTGTAAATTTTCATAGAACTGGTCTCTTTTGTAAATTTGTCAGATAGTAGTGAAATCTTGATGAGACATATCTTCATTTGTTTTACATAGATTTTTCATGTATATAGTCTTTTCACATTTATTTTTAAGTTTACATTGGCAGTTGGGACACATATAGAGCGAGAATGCATGCATGGGATAAAGGTGAACTGTGTCTCGAGAATATCAGGTTGTGTATGGTAGGGACACATGTGAAATGTAGCTCATGAAATTGAAAAATGTTGAGGTGGATCATAACATTCTCCAGTTTGAGGACAAATCTATTGCATATAATTCAAGGATGAGTGTAAGAGTTCATTCAAAGCAATCACAGTGGTTTGGAAAGAGTTTTTCCATATATTGTAGTAACTAAACAACATTTAACATCGATGTTGTAGGCATTGATTAAGATGTACGGAATTGCAGATAATCATAAACCAGAATCCCCCCAGTATGAAGCATACAACAACTTACTTTCTCCACTTCCATTTGGAAATAGTACTAAGAAAATTAGCCAAGATATACAACTAAATTTCTACAGCTTAGATGTAATTTACAAATTTAAGTACTTAGTAAATCACCTGATGCAATATATTCAGCAAGTTCTGGACAAATGACTCTAAATTCTTATATTCTAACATTCCTGTTTGTCTTACTCCGCCGAATTTTTAGAAGGAAAGTAGCTTATTTTATTGCTTAAATATGTTCTTTATCTTTTAGTTAAAATTTGTTATCTTTTTTCTTTTTTTTTATTCATTTATGTTATTTATTTTTTATAAGGGATATAGTCTTTTCCACAACCATAATAAAAGATTAAATATTGATATATAAAAAAGTTTAGTATATTATTTTCATTTGCTCGTATAGTCATATATACTCTCAGCGCGAGCCCAAATAATCCGGGTTTTTTTTTAAAAAAAATCATCGGAACATCATCAGAATATAGACTGTTGCCTTTTGTACCCCCCATTTAAACTTCTATCCCCCCCCCAAATTGTGTAAAACCCAATTTTATCTTTCAAAAATTCATTCACGTGAGCGGTAAAAAAAAATTACCTACCGGAAATTTGGTCAATGAAATTTCCGGTAGTTGTATTTTCAATATCGGAAATTTCAAATTTCCGGAAGCTATCGGAAATTTCAAAAATTTTGAAAAATCCGGTAGTTTATTTTTGTTTACCGGAATTTCGTTGTTTGAAATTTCCGGTAGTTAATTTGGAAATATCAAAAATCCGGTAGTTAATTTTCTTTTTTTAATATTTTTGTTAAAAGAGATAGGTCGACAAAAAGGGCTCAAATTGTTCGGCGTTGTTGCCGCTACCCAGGTAGCCTTCCATGGGTACTGTGTGCCACAGCTCAGTTGGTTGGAGCGCCAAATCCTGTGGAATGGTTGGAGCGTCAAATCTTTCCAGGGGTACTGTGCCATAGCTCAGCTGGTTGGAGCGCCAAACCCTGATTGTGAAATGGTTGGAGCCTAAGTTGTGGAAAACTCGATACCATTTAAAAAATGGCTGAAATTTCCGGTAAAGAAATCGGAAAATTGAAAAATTCAGTAGTGAAAAATGCATACCGGAAATTTCAAAAAATGAAATTTCTGGTATATATTGTGTGGATAAATTATACAAGTTATGAGTTGGGGCCTCAAAAAAGGTTCGAGATTCAATTTGATAGATAGTTCGTTGAATTTGGTTTAATTGAGTTTGTTAAATAAATAAGTTGAGTTTGAAGTTATGTATAGTTTAACTTATTTGGTTCATGAATCAAAATATATATATATATATATATATATATATATATATATATATATATAATCAATTTTATATAATTTTATTTTTGTATGAAATTAATTTAACTTAGGAGTTGTACAAAACAGTTAAATTTATGTTTAAATATTAAAATACTTGAAAATAATATTGAATACATTGTAAATGTCATTTTAAAACGAAAGAAAAATCCTTTAAAAAATTAATACTAAAATTTTTTATATATTATGTGAAAGTTACATCAAAAGACATATGAATCTATTATTTATAGAAAAACCAAATTCGATCTTTAACATAGTAAAAAAAACCATCAACAAGTCTAAGATGATATATTGCATTTGTTGCTCAAATCAGCATATTCTTATGATTATATTTTGAGTTATAAATATTGTTTTGAGATAAAATTTTGATTATTTAAAACTTATAAACAACATATTTATTCACCGTAAAGGTAAACAAAATTATTTTACGTGTTTTATTTTTGCTCAATATTGATTATTTAATAAGATTCAATATTTAAAAATCTCTCACTCAAGAAACTCTCTCCATCTTCACTACGGAAGACTCACATTGAAAAATATACTTTACTACACCTTTACTCCTATATAAGGAGTACACCAACAACACATCAATCAAGAGTAATGAAAAAATTGATCTAAGAAGACTCATATTTTAGCCTAGTTTAAATTATATCGGTTTTAGTTAGTTTTTGTATTAATTTTTATTAATATTTAAACTTAAAGTTGAAGAAAAATATTTGTTCCTTTAAGTTTTTTTTTGTCTATTATTTCATTTGATTTCAACTATCGAGTTTAACCAAGTTGTTTGTGAGATTGAATCGAATCTAGTCTGAGCTTAAAAATAAGTTTGCAACGAAATTTAGTTGAGTTTCGAGTTGAACCAATTTTTATCGAATCAAGCAGACATAAACCCAAGTTCGACAAAGTTCGACAAAGCTCGACTCATTTCTAGCCCTATATATGTCAATTTGAATTAAATGAACACCACAACAAAATGGAAATCCAAAACAATGTCACATCAAGATAACAAACAAAACAACGTCGTAAAACATCTAAGAGAGATCAATTTAATCTGCGACTCAATCCTATATATTTTATCTAATAACGTCATTTTCTATTTGCATTCAATATTTATAGGAACAAGTTTAACTAGATGCTAACAAGCGTGTTGCGCGGGTATATTTTAATTTATTTAATTTAAGTGAATTTTTTTAAAAAATAATATGAAGTTTTATGTCTCAATTGTCAAATGATTATTGATATAGTAGTTATATCAATAATATATATTCAATTTTATGATATGTACTCTCAATTTAGAAGAAGTTGAAGAAACTTTTCATGTTATTAAGTTCAACATTATATATTTTAAAAAGATGTATTTGCTAACAAATAAGTAGATGGCAAGTAGAAGCGAAAATGTGAAGTTGGTTAATTCAAGAAAAAAAAATACTGAGTAGTAATGTAGAATTAATGTGAAAGATGTTGGACAAACATTATGAAATAATAATGTGACGTTATAAAATAATGTGAGATTAATTTAGAAAATTTTGAGTAGACATTATGAAATAATATTTAAATAGGAGATATAGTATAAGATAGTGGATGATATATTGATTTTGTGAAAATTTTCTATGAAAACATACACGTTAACTTTTTGACTGAAGTAGGAAATATTTGCATATGTAGAAGAAATAGTATGAGGTGGCAACAAAATTTGTTTTAAATATATATAATAGATTGTTTGGAGATTTGTAATATCAATTTTGTTAGTATTCAAGAATTGCCCCAAGACAGACTCACCACGTGGAAATCTAGTTTTCTCCGCTAGAGTCAATTCCGTTGGTCGTTTATGAATTATTTTACTTATAGCTCTTAGTATGCGCTTCATAGTTGTGTTATATATATACACACACCCACACACTTGGTTTTTATTAAATTATCTTGATGAGTAAAAAAAATCAAATTATCTTGATTAGAAAGAATGTTCAACTAGTGTTGATATTATGGAATTTAATAACCATGCAGGCAACATGATTTTCACATACATGCAATAATATTACTAGCTCATTACCAAAAAATTATATTACCAGCTGAAACATCTACTACAATGAAAAACATGTGCATCATACCTACCACATACACTATTTTTTTTTACAAACTAGTGTGATAGCCTATGAGACAAACACACTTCAAAAAAAAAAAAAAAATCAAAGTTCACTTATAATTGCATACATTTTCTGAAACCATGCAATCACGTACATGCAATAATATTACTAGCTCATTACCAAAAAATTATATTATCAGCTGAAACATCTACCACAATGAAAACATGTGTGCATCATACCTAGTACACACATACTAGTTTTTTTTTTTTTTTTTTTTTTTTTTTTTTTTTACAAACTAGTGTGACAGTCTGCGAGACAAACACACCGGAAAAAGAAGTCAAAGTTCACTTATACTTGCATACATTTTCTATAGTAGAGATGGTAACATCTTTTAGGAACTTTACCTTCACCTTGTTTTACACATTTAACCTTGACTCCTTCAATTAATTCCCAAACTTCTTGGTGTGGTCAAGTTGTTTCCTCCAAGGATCATTATGTAACTTGTAATTCAAAACCTAGTTCGATATTCAAATTAACTCATATTTTAATCTCCAACAACATCAAATTAATCAAATAAATAATGAAAATATGAGTTTATTTAAAGATTTAAGTTATGAATTTGATGAAATTTGCATTATATTATATTGAAGATGATAATTAATTTTATGGGTTTTCTTTGAAAATTTTGATGAATTTTTATAAAAAAAAAGATAACATTGTTGACATTTTAAAACATAAAAGATCAAATTATCACTTAAAATTAAAATAAATAATCAAATCGAAAAAAATAAAATAAATGACTAAAACGTTAACTGAAATTAAATTAGACTATGAATACTATTTAGTCTATAATAATTCTTCATTAATAATTCAATTAAAAGAAAATGTAGATAACCCAGTATGCAATCCAACTCAAACATGAGTGGTTTGACTCAGTCCAATCCACTACACAATTTTTTTTTCAGACCAAAACTAATCTTCCCTATATGGTTTGGATTTCAGTTTTGACCAAATCCAATCCTATCAAGAAGTAGTATCTTAATAATATATATTTATCTTTCCGAACAATGTCATTTTTTTAATTTTTTTTTACTACTTTAAAAATAAATTTAATTCTTTTTCGTTACCTTTCATTTCCTAAATTAACTTTTCTTTAATTTGTTTCATTTTTGTCAGTCAACTAAATATTTCTACTTTTTTTATGCCAACACTATAATCTATGTATATATTCAAAATAATTTAATTATTATGCATTATTAATATAAAATATTTTATATTGTCAGCATATCATAAATATTTATGAGGACGACTTTAAATTAAGTTTTAGTAAAAATTAAATATCTCTATTGAACTAACTATTATGATTGACTAACATTGCAAAAATCCTTTACACTTGTTAGTCTATATAAATTAAATCTTATTCTCAAGCAGACTGACAATTCAAGAGTAACATAATTAGAGCATGCATTTACGGAAGGTAGAACAAACCAGTAACAAACGATTGAAAATATTTTTGTGCATTCAATTTGTTTACACTTAAAAATAAATAATTGGTTAGATGAGAATAATAAACACTCAAATTTTGGGGCAGCTGAATCACCCTTAGCCAGAGAAAGGTTAGGCGCACAGGAAGCAACCAAATATGACCTAGTTGAGTCTTTCTTAAGATTACTAGAGTCCACAAAGGTTGTAAAGGTCGAAGACTGAGTCAAAGTCTACTACCACCTGATAATTCGACAATTACACATTTCTTTTCCTTTTTTAGTGACACTAACGACCAACACAAATTCGTGATAACAGGAAATGAGCACTCACGAATAATGTTAGGGTGACAAATGAGTCAGTCGTGGGGCACCACAAACTTCCTTAGTTGGAGGTTTATCTCGCATTATCTGCATAATTAACCGAGCAAAACTACATGTTTCTAGGCCACAATTTATGTCAGTAGGATTAACTTTGCTTATAAAAACTACAACTTGTAATTTCTGACTAACACAATCAATCACACAAGCTTTTTATTTTGTATCTTTATATTTACCAATTTACTTAGTTTACTTTATATATCTAATTCAGTAGCTTAAAAATTCACATTGTGCTTTAACACTTTTTAGAGTACTTAAGGAACCTATAACTGAAGAACAAAATTCCCATCGTCGATGTAATTATTTAAAGCAATAGAGAAGCAAAAGGAAATTGTTTCCTTACTTAAGTCTTTTTCCCAACAACATAATAAAAAAAAGGGCATTTACATCGTAATACTAATGCTAATAAGGACTATCATTCAATTAATCAAAGATTTTGTAATTCAAAAAACTCTTAAAGCCCTATTAACATGCACAAGTATGAAACACCAAATCAATGATGCAATCTATCTTAAAATTTTCCAATATATGTAGTATTCAATGAGTAATGTACACACATTGTTGTATGTGTGCATCTGCCTCTGAATATTTTCCTTTGAAGCATCTACCTAATGTGCCTCTGAAGCTATTGCACGTATGCCTCTAAAGACTGAAGCATGCCTCTGAAGAGCCTACTACAGTAACTCTAAAGCTTTTATTCAAGGTGTCTCTAATGCTCATGTTCTGATTGCTCTGAAAACTGTAACTTGTTCCAAGATGTTGCCTTTTATACGCAACATGCTCTAAAGATGCAAGAAGGTGACGTTGCCCATGCCACTAATTTTAAGTTATGCAGATATGCAACTACCTCTAACTACTTGACCTAAACAACACAACTTCTAACTCCGATGATCAAGTTATGTTATGATGAAGAAATTCAACAGCTCTAATGGAAAGTCAACACTTTGATGGCGACTGGGCTGTTTCATTATTCTAAAGGTCCATGAACATATTGTGATTTGTTCACACTACTATTAAACAAGCCTATGAAAAAAGATTCAAGAATAATTATTTTCAAGCGGTATTTGGACATTCTCACACATAATCATTCTAAAAGGTTTGGTTGAAGATTCATCTTGGAATTAATCAAACTTCAATAGTCATAGAAGATTCAACGAGAATTATTTTCAAGCACTATTTGGACATTCTCGCACATAATAACTCTAGAAAATTTGGTTGAAGATTTGTTTTGAATTTAATCAAGCTTCAATGGTCATATTCTCAAACCGTATCTGTCAAGGTCTATTTTTTGTGAAGATACACTTAGAAGATTCAAGGAGAATTATTTTCAAGCACTATTTGGACATTCTAGCACATAATAATTCTAGAAGATTTAGTTGAAGATTCATTTTGGAATTAATCAAGCTTCAACGGTCATATTCTTAAACCGTATCTATCAAGGTTTACTTTTTGTGAAGATATGATCAGAAGATTCAAGGAGAATTATTTTAAAGCGCTATCTAGAAGATTTAGTTGAAGATTCATTTTGGAATTAATCAAGCTTCAACGGTCATATTCTTAAACCGTATCTATCAAGGTTTACTTTTTGTGAAGATATGATCAGAAGATTCAAGGAGAATTATTTTAAAGCGCTATCTGGACATTCTCGTACAAAATCATTCTATATGATTTGGTAGTCGATTTTTTTTGGAATTAATCAAGTTTCAACGATCACATTCTCAAACTATATATATTAGGATTTATTTTTTGTGAAGATCTTTGTCGACCTCGCGCAAAGAATATACACTCAAAATTTTTTTGGGACAATATTAAAACCCTAATTCATGCTATATAAAGGGATCAATTCTGAAGAAGAAGATGCAACACAAAAAGTTAGAAAAATTCTCTAAGTAATCAAAATTCAAAGTTTTAGTTTTAGCAAATGCACTAGTTCAACTTTATATTACCAGTTTCACCCTTTGTAACCCATCCCAATAATGGCTATTCTGCCTCAACGATTTGAAGGTTTTTAAGTTGGAAGTTGAGAAGACTTGACTTGTAGGGTCAAAGTTTTGTAACTTAGTAGTTTTTACGTTTCAAGATGGAAATTAAGAAGTCTAATGGGTTGGTGAAAAACACTCTGGACTGTAATAGAAATATGTGTTTAAATTATTTTTAAAATGATTTGACACTTGAATAATGTAATTAACGACTATATTCACCCTTATTTGAATTTTCAAGCCTATCTTCATCTATAAAAGTAAGATCAATCAAAAGAGAAATGCAAGAGTTTCCAAAGCAATCAATCTAAACTTGATCATTTAAGCTTAAGTTGCCAAACTTTTCTCTCAAGTAAAACTCCAGTTCTCTCACTATATTCGTGGATCATCTTAGTGAGTTCTTGCTTTTAGTCACACTCAAACAAGAGTTGAGAATTTTTTAGATTCCAAACACTTTTATTATACACATAATTTCATTAACTTTCATTTTCTTGCTTTTTTCCCTCAATTTCATTAACTTTCATTAACTCAAAAGGATAATAGGCAAATAATTATTTGCAATGTAAGCAACAAGTAAAAAAATAAGAGTAAGAAAAGAAAAACCCCCTGGTCAAGGTGGGGAAGCTCAACATAGATACGTTTTTCCAACAAGAGCTCTTATCTTTTCCATGTGCGGGTGTAACAACCCACATATTTAAAATTTGGTTAAAATGAGATTTATTTAGCTATTAACATGTTAATTTTGAAATAATGAATTTTGGTTCAAATCGGAAATTTCCACTCATTTCCCTAACTGATTTCCCTTTCTAGCAAAAAAATTTGGGATAATCATTTTCTTTCCCTCATGGCCTTCCTTCACATAGATGAACTTGAAAGAACACCCAAAAACAATATTGTTCATCATCTCTTCTAATCCTCCATTTTTCATTATCTTCAAAATCTTCTAAAAAGTAAACGCTTACTTAAGCCCCTAAACCTACCAAAAAGCATTGCATGCAAGATCCTACTTCTCCATCTTCGAGAATCATCCAAGAGTAGTGGAGCTGGGAAAGAACGAACAAGAAAGGGAAATTTCCAAGCCTGGAAAAGATGACACGACTTAAAGAAAAACCAAGAGCTACTGAAACCAACTCATTCTCCAACTAGTGCAAATTTTAAAAGACAACTCTTAAAAAAAGTGAGTTCTTTTAATTTAAAATTTATTTAGCATGAAGGTTCTTAGGTTAATTCAATTAAAAATCTTTATTAATTATGAAATTATTTTCTAGGTTAAATCAGGTTAATTGTAAATCAAGGAATGAAAGGGAAGTGACCTTTTAAACATATAGGAATTTTGGGAAATATGCACTCAAAGATTTATTTAAAAGTCATTGCATGCATGCAAGATCCTACTTCTCCATGTTTGAGAATCATTCAAGAGTAGTGGAGCCGGGAAAGAACGAACAAGAAAGGGAAATTTCCAAGCTTGGAAAAGATGACACGACTTAAAGAAAAACTAAGAGCTACTGAAACCCACTCATTCTCCAATTAGTGCAAATTTTAAAAGACAATCTTAGAAAAAGTGAGTTCTTTTAAATTAAAATTTATTTAGCATGACTGTTCTTAGGTTAATTCAATTAAAAATCTTTATTAATTATGAAATTATTTTCTAGGTTAAATTGGGTTTATTGTAAATCAAAGAATGAAAGGGAAGTGACCTTTTAAACATATAGGAATTTTGGAAAATATGCACTCAAAGATTTATTTAAAAGTCATGCATGTTGTTTGTTTTTAATTGTGTGGTGATTGTGTTGATAGTGAATTGGAATATATGAAATTGTGATGAATGAATCATAGTTTAGATACGTAGATCCCACATCTAAGGCTGCATGCCTCTAACTCTCATGTTCCTTGCGTTTGTTGTTTCTCTTATGTTTGCTCTATTGTTTTTCTATTGTGTGCCTATGTTGTTTTTTTTTTTTTATGTGTGCTTTGTTGTTTTTCTTTTGTTTGCCTCTGTTGTTTCTCTTATGACTCACCTCTGATGATTCCCTTTCAAATCTGACTCTGATCATGTTGTTGTTGATCAGAATATGTATCTAATTATGTTGCCTCTAATCCAAGCATCCTCTGATCATGTTGTCTCTGATCAAAAACTGCCATTGATCATATTGTCTCTACTTAGAAACTGCCTCTAATCATGCTACCTCTGATCCAAACATCCTCTATTTACTTTGCCTCTGTTCAGAATTTGCCTCATGATGTCTTTGATTCAAGCATCATCTGATCCTGTTGCCTCTAATCAGAAATTGCATATGATCATGTTACCTTTGATTGTGGTGCCTCTAATTAGCAACCTGTTTCTAGTCATATTGCCTCTGATCTAAACTTCCTCCAATCAGGTTGCCTCTGGCCGAGCCTTTATTTAGTTAAGCTTCCTAATTTGAATGTGGAATTTAAAGTACAGATTCATAATTTAAAAAACAACTAGCTAGGAAACAGTTGTATGGATGATTGGTGCATTGCATACATAACATTCAAAATTCATTGTTGTAAACTACATATTTTTTATGACGACAAAGACCACCGATTATGGACGATGCAACAAAATCAAAAAGAAGATCAATAAGCTTCATAATAAGCTTCAAATCCAAACAATAGATGATAAAATGTAAAGGTATATGATACTAACCAATACTTCAAGTACATGAAAACAAGTCACATTTATACATGCATTTAAAATAGTTTCAAAAGTCCAAACCACATTAACAAAGTATTTAAAAATCATATTTTTGACTAAGTACATAAGTGTATTCGAATGCACCATGTTGTATTCGATTACAACTTAAGTCAGAGGCAAAAATTTAAATGTTGTATTCGACTACAACAATGTGTAGTCGAATACACTTCAAGTCAGTGGCCAAATTTCCTATATGTGTATTTGACTACACACATCTGTAGTCGAATACAAGTTAAGTCAGAGGCTAAAATTCACTAATTTGTATTCGACAACACCAATGTGTATTCGAATACAAGATGTAAAATTTGAATTTTTTGAACGTTACAAAGATGTGTATTCGAATACACATATATTGTATTCAAATACACCTGGAAACATTACAATTTTTCAGATCTGGGATGACTCTAGAACATTGTAATTTTTCATCAAACCTCTTGGATCAATGGCCACGAATCTGAAGGGATGTTTTATGGAGTACAAATACTCCATAACTTCAGATCAAAAATAAACAATCCTTGAATTAATTCATTAAACAACCTTGAACAAAATTATGATTTTTTTCTAAGTACTTGCATTAGATTTTCATATCATTCTAAAAAATTCTCAAGTACTTGAATTGCTATTGAGTTGTTTATCAATATACCACATCTTAGAATCATTCAAACCTTATTGTATCATTTGTACAAGATAGCTTAATTTAAGATAGTGGTGTGCTATCTTAGAAGTATTGTTAGAAGATTTGTAGCAAGAATCCCAGGGTGGGAGTTGTAAATTTTCTGACAAGTATTGAATTAATCTCTTGTGGTGTGCAAGAGGACTGGACGTACCCTTGGTTATAAGGGGAACCAGGATAAATCTCAAAGTCCATTTACTTACTGCAGTTTATCATTAAGCTTTTTCTTAAACACAGAAAATTCAACTACCATATCACTAAAAACAAGAGAATTTACTTACACCTAATTCAC
>JBBPBT010000230.1:2972939-3000669 GCA_037974875.1 Cicer bijugum
CCCCCCCCCCCCCCCCCCCCCTTAGGCGTACTTATGTCCTTACAATTGCATTCATCAAGTCATAACATGCATGGGTCAAGTAAACAGTGGGATATTTGAGGATTATTTCAAGTATGAAACAATGGATAAAGGAACAAAAATTGGGACACTGATTGAGGTCAGGGTCATACCAACTTTACTAAGAGGTCTCAATTATCTTGGTGATCCACGTCAAGATAATTGGGAAACTTTTCCATATTCTAAGGAAAAGAAAGCGGACATGCATTTTACCAAATTTTTAAGTAAAAGAAATAAATGTTAATTGCCTCATTTTATGAAAAGTTAAAGTTAATGTGTAGTATAAATTTCCTATTATTTCATGATTTATGTGCATTTGTGAAAAATAATAATTTAAACTACCCATCCCCTTTGTAGAACTCACTGAGATTATCATATCATCCCTTTTTCCTTATATAGTAGATAGAAGTGGCTGATGCTTAGTTCCAGCACCAGAGGATAGTCCTACCAGACTTGTGTTTGGATTAGTTTTTATTTCAATTATGTGAATTGACGTATCAGGGAAACATTGTGATGGGCTTTTGTTATTGAAGTTCAAATTTTATTTTTTAATAATTCATTAAAATAGAGTTGTAAACTATATACTAAATGTAGTTACAAATTATGTTAATATGATATTTTAAGGTCTTATAATGATTGCCTCTATTTTTATTAAGATGCATGAATTTACCACTATATTCTAGATAATTGGTAATGGGTTTTACAACTGAACTCTCATGGAATAGCTTAAGGTGGTGACCATTGACATTGAAAATCTTATTGGTGCCTTTGCTTTTTACTAACATTTTTTCTCATGGCCTAGTGAAAAAGTGTTAGTAATAACAAAATGGTCAATCCACTTAGAGCAAAGTTTACCAACCATGATTAATTTTAGAGTTGAACAATAACACTTTTTGTCGGATAGAGAACTCCTTCCTAGAAATTAATTTAGCATGAAAGTGTTTGGTTTTTCCTCTATAGATCTTGGAGTTTCTTATAGGCCTCTAGTCGAAGTTCTTTAAGTTGGTGC
This sequence comes from Cicer bijugum, assembly GCA_037974875.1. Taxonomy (NCBI): domain Eukaryota; kingdom Viridiplantae; phylum Streptophyta; class Magnoliopsida; order Fabales; family Fabaceae; genus Cicer; species Cicer bijugum. Next base: position 2,974,006 of record JBBPBT010000230.1, read on the forward strand.
AATTGAAACTTCCTCTCTAAGCTTTCCTGCTCAAATTCAAGGCTGCAACTCTTTACCACCCAATAAGCACGATGCTCTATCTCCACAAGAAAGTGGCATGCCTTTTGAACACAAGGCGACAGGGAAACATCCCTATTGGTGTTTTATAAGCATGTATATGAGCCTAAAGAGCTTCCTCTAGTCAGTTGTTCTAATCCTTCCTATTTGGCTTCACCATATTTCTAGAATTTGTTTTATTTCCTTATTTCATATTTTAGCTTGCCCATTAGTTTGGGGGTGGTAAAGTGTAGAAACACTATGCACAAACCCATACTTTGCCAGTAACATCTATGGTGGGATTAAGAAAAGAGTGCCCTGATCATTGATGATTGCTCTAGGTATTTCATGTTTGCAAAAAATATTAGATGTGACAAAATCCACAACAACTCGAGAATCATTAGTCCGAGTGGCCTTATTCTCCACCCATTTTATATATGAGAATTTTATTATTCTAAAAAAATAATAATAAATATATAGTATTTTAAAAAAAAAATTTGAAACAGAGCGTTTTCATCATTATATGTACACTATTGATATTTATTTTTTTTCTTTGCCCTTTTTTTAATAATTGCCAAATATTAATTGATTTGAGTAATTCATAAATTTTTTATTTTTTTTATTTCACTAAAAAATTATTACTTTATATATATATATATATATATATATATCTCGATTGATTAAAAAAATAACTAAAAAAATTTAAATTTGTTATAGGAGAATTTTATTATTTTGAATTAGTACTAAATATATAGACTATTTTATATATATATATAAGTTTGAAACAGAGTGTTTTTAACTTTTCATCGTTGTGTCTACTTTATTGATATTTATTTATTTATTTTTTCCATTTTTTAGTAATTACAAAATATTGATTGATTTGAATAATTTATAAATTTTAACAATTTAAATTTTTATTACGAGAGGTTTTTATTATATTGTCACATCTTTTTCCTTCTAAATTTAGAATAGAATATTTTTATTAATAATTAAGAGAAAATTAAATTGCATGCTTGTATTAATATTGTATAGATCCATATGAGAGCCATATGAGAGTAAGTAGAATATGAGTTATTGAGAGAGTGCCAAGTGCATTTGAATTATTGGTTCCCTTTGCTCTATCAGTATACCGGTGTGTATCCGCAAATTTGTTGACTATGTATTTGACTAGATGCAGCTGTTGTGGTTCTCATCATCTCTCATAAATTGTACCAATATTTCAAATCAATGTTCATAAATTGTACATCTTTTAATTGTCCTTCATAAACATTTTCAAAAACATCCATGACTTTGAAAATATTTGAAAATAGTCTCTATCGTTACTCAATTTATTACATTAACAGCATTAACATGACGAGTTAAGTGCTCAAGCAGTGGCGGATCTTGATCAAAATATTGGGGGAGCGACAAATATTAACTAAAAGATTATAATTGAAATTCATAGAAGTTATATAGTTTTATCAAAGATTCAACATAATATCAATACACAATAAAAATATAATATGTGAAAAGAGACGTTTACATTGAATTAAAGTTGTGCCCTTCGTTCTCCTAAAGCCTTGAAATCATCGACAATTGAATCAGAACTAAAGGTTTCAGCTATTTCTTTTTCAATATAAAACATCATATTGTCAGCAAGAAATTCATCCTCCATCTTGTTACGCAGTCTTGTCTTGATGATCTTCATTGCTGAAAATGATCTTTCTGTAGTAGCTGTAGAAACCGGAAGAGTTAAGATAAGACGAATTGATCGATCAATCAAATAATATGTATCCGTCTTCCCTGTTTTTTTTAGAGCTTCACATAACTTAGACATAGTTGACAAGCTATTCAAATCTGGATTACTAACAACGTCAAGAATAAAGTGCTTCAATTGAAATCTCAAATTAATTTTATCTTGATAATTAAAATCCATAGGATAAAATTTATTTACAAGAGCACATATATTATCCATATCAAATGCTTTGTTAACATCTTTAGGAACCAAACTATTGCTTAGACTCAAAAGCTCCATTGTTTGCGCACAAAATCTGTGATTCAATTCCTGCAATTGTTGATCAATTGTAACACAAAAGAGATTCACTCTATATTGTTGACCCACTGTGATGTGATCATGTTGATGACGAGCGCGTCCTTCGCGCTCTATATAAATAGCATTACAATCAGGGGAATCAATATCATGCTGCTCACAAAACAATATCACATTTTTCAATAAATCATCCCAACCATCATCTCTCAACTTCTGAATTAATATTTTTGTATTATCGATTAATTGCATTGCATTAAGTATATCTTGAGATTTATGTTGTAAAGCTTGACAAAGATGATCTGTAATTCCCATAATCTCTTTCATCATGTGCAAAATCAATATAAACTCAAATGATTTCATAAGCTTATGAGCAGCATTAACATTACCACGTGTAGAGTAACCTGTTCTATTTCTTCTAATATCTTGAAGAACTGCACAAGTTGGATTATAAAAATTTATCATACTACAAACAGAAGAAAAATGTGAGCTCCAACGAGTATCGCTGGCTCGTTTCAAATTGCAAATCTGATTTTGTCCACTACCACTTTCAAGTTCACCAATCTCCAACAAAGTTGAAATCTCCTCTAATATGGCACTTTGCAATTCATCATGTCGCTTACTAGAAGAACACAAAATATTGATGATAAAAGTTAAGTGTGAAAAGAAATCATGAATAGGAAAAACTTCTCTAGAAGCAGTAACCAAAGCAAGTTATAATCTATGTGCAAAACAATGTATATAATAAGCATAAGGACAATCTTTGAGAAATAATGCTTGTAATCTATTCCACTCCCCTCTCATATTACTAGCACCATCATACCCTTGTCCACGGATATTTAAAACATCAAGACCATATTGAGAAAGAACATCACAAATGGCTTTTTTAAGAGTGATCACCATAGTGTCTTTAACATGCACAAGAGCAAAAAAACGTTCTTGTATCAATCCATTTTTATCCACAAACCTCAAAATAATAGCCATTTGCTCCCTTAGAGATTCATCACGTGATTCATCAACAATTATGCAAAATTTAGAATCCACAATCTCTTCTCGAATATAGCTTTTCACTTTACTAGACATGATATGCAAAATTTCCTTTTGAATTTTAGGAGAGGTATACTTTGAATTATATAGAGCATTCTCTAGCACTACTTTTGGAAGTTCATCATTGTATGATGTTAAGAGTTTGATCATTTCAAGAAAGTTACCTCTATTTTTTGATCCTAGTGATTCATTGTGGCCACGAAAAGCACAAGCTTGAAATGTGAGCCAACGAATTGAATCAATAGAGCTTTTGAGACGAAGTCTATTTTTGTTGATGAGATCGGCACGTTGCACATTAAAGCCATTTATGTTGTACATAGATTGATTGCACAAGTCTTGACATGCTTTCATTCCATTATTGTGAAACGAACAAGGACTCTCTCCAATATGTTTAAGAATAGAACAATGTTTTTCGGCATTGACCTTTCTCCATGCTTTAAATCATTTGCTAGTGAAGACGTCAGAGGTAGGGTTCCCACTTGGTTTTGTACTAAACAAGTAACAAAATAAACAATAAGCAGCATCATTAGTCGGAGAGTACTCTAGCCATGAAGGGAACATTTTGAACCAAGACGCTTGAAATCGTCTTGGATGCTTGTCTCCATTTAGGGGATATTTTTCAGTTATTCATTGATAGGGACCCCAATTAAGATAGGCTCTTCAAACTTCATCCCTTTGATTCACCAGGTATTCCCAAATTTGGAAACATTTTCCGAGGTCACGTTCTAAACATTTGACATCAAATTTATTCGCCATGATTTTTTGAATCTTACAAGGCTGCTCATCTGGTTGAACTGTTTGATCACTGGAAGGATGCTTTTCAGGTGTTGATGTTGAAGCTTTGCAATTTTCAGCTTTGTCGGAAACTTTCTTCTTGAAAAATGCATCAATTTTCTTATGATTAAACATTGTTTCACTCCTAAAAAAATACACAAATTAATTAAAATAATTCACAAATTAACTAAAATACACAACACAAAACATCAAACATGAGATATATAAAACAAAGAGATTCATGTAGGAAAGGAAATATATTTGCAATTATATGGTAGTATGGTATAAAATAAAATATCAACTATAGTTTGACCCATTACCTGGTGTTAATAATAAATTATGCTATAAAATAAATAAGAATCAAACATCATTTAAAAAAATTATACGAATATATCAAACTCAGATTAAAGACAAACCACATATATTGTAAAATAAAAATAATATACAACAACAATAATGAAGTTATATGTGGGGAGCTTTTGTTTCAAATATGAATTATATACATAATGAAGTTAATTGTATTTTCTTTGTCTTTTGCATTAATGTTTTTTATAATTGGTTAGCTTTTGTTTCATGATAGTTTAAAAATATATGCCAATATTTTGAAGATAAATTTTAAATGTGAGATATAGAGTAACAATAAATTTAAGTTGATTACTTACCAAAAAGCTACGTTGATACTTGATAGGGAGAGTTCAAGTGAAGAGAAGAAGCGGCAAATAGCAATATGAACTAATTACTGATAGAATAGGAGGGAGAGGGAGTGAGGGACACATAGAGGAGAAATTGAAAAGGCAAGAAGTTAGTTTCTCAAAACCATAAAGGTTTGAGGGATATTTTAGTAATTATTATTATTATTTTAATAAATAGGGAGGGAGGGAGCCGGACACGAGAAATTGAAAAGGTTATTTTTTCAAAACCACAAAGGTTTGAGGGATATTTTTGTAATTGTCACTATTAATTTATTAATCTATTTTTATTACCTATATAATTTTTTTTTAAATATATGGGGTGCCATGGCACCTGCCCGCTCCTTAAGTTGTGCTCATATTTTACTTTAAGAATTCTTTAAGACGTCTTTAACTATATCAATATTTTACAGTAATCGCCGACTCCATCAAACGTTACTCAATTAAATCATTATGTTAACAACATTTTTTAATTGATATTATGTTAGTCCAAAAAGCTGGAATAAGACACCAAATAACATTTGACTCTCTCATAGGTGTTTGTTTGTACTTTACTTGAGCTTATAACTGGTAATAAGTTCATCTTTGTTATTGCTCTTAAAACATGTCTTAGTTTAATGGATGTAAACAAAGAGAGACAAGACAAGTTCATGCAATGATTTATGAAATGGGTTTTCATAATAAAGTTTATGTGAATATGTGCCTCAAATCATAAAAAGTTAGTTATGCTTAAGAGTTCTTATAACTACCTTTGGCCAAGTTAGTTATGACAAGGTGGTTATAATTAGTTAAGTAAATGCCTTTAAATACTATAGATGTAAATGTATTAATGTAATGTTGTTGTAATAGCAAGAGCTGGAAAACTAAGAGAGGCATATGCAATTTGTGATTCATAGGAAATCAGAGAAGAAAGATTAAAGGGAGAAAAGAAACATTGAGAGAAAGGCTAGTATTGCTAGTTCATAAACAGCGATAGATACTAGGAGATCAATTTAGAGAAGGCTTTAATCTTGTAAAGTTCAATCATTAATAGTGGATTAATCTTGTTTGCTTGCCCGTGACGTATGTCTCATCAATTGAGACCGAACACGTAAATTCTTGGTGTTATTCTTCCCTTATCGTTCTTTATTTTCGTTTACAGTTGATTGAGAAAACTGTTTCAGAAAAACTTCAGAAAAGAGAATCAAGAACGTTATGGTTTTCTGATTTTTCTGTTCAGTCCAGAACGTTCTCCGTTTTTGTTTTGTCTCTACAATTGTTTGTTTTCTATTTTGTTGGGTAATCTTTGTTGCAGATCCCATTATTGTTTTAACAATTGGCGGCGTCTGTGGGAAAAGGGAGCAACAATGGTTGGAATCACAAAATTCGACATTGAAACATTCAATGGATAAAATGATTTCGGTCTGAGAAAGATAAAGATGCATGATGTTCTAGTAGAACAAGGCTTGGTGAATGCGTTGAAGGGTGAATTGGGTCTTCCTGCAACAATGATTGCACGAGAAAAGGAAGAACTGATTGAAAAAGCAAAGAGCACAATCATCTTGTGTATTGAAGACAAAGCTTTGAGGGAGGTTGCAAGGGAACCAACAGCAGCAGCCTTATGGCTTAAACTTGAGTCTCTCTACATGACTAAATCAGTTTCAAATAGGCTCTTCTTGAAACAACAATTGTTCCCTTTTAAAATGGATGAAGAGAAACCTGTCACGGTTCAACTTGCTGATTTTAACAAGATCCTTGATGATTTAGAGAATTTAGAAGTCAAGCTAGATGATGAAGACAAAGCTCTGATCTTGCTTAGAGCGCTGTCAAGTTCATGTGAACATTTCAAGGATGCTATAATGTTTGGAAGAGAACAAACAATTACTCTTGAAGAAGTGCATGCCTCCATCCGGACAAATGAAAGCTATAAAAGAATTGAGTTCAAGAATGATAATCATGCTGAAAGTTTGAATGTAACCAGAGGATGAACAAACAAGAAAGGTTCAAATGGAAATAAACTAAGATCCAATTCAAAGTCAAAATTTGAAGGGAAGTATATGTGTTTTCATTGTCACAAGAAGGGATATTTCAAGAAAGATTGCCCTGAAAGAAGTATAGGTGTTTTCATTGTCACTAAATATAGAACGTATGAGGCAAGACAAGTTGTTGCTCCTCTAGGACAAAATTACAAATTGTCTACGCAAGACTCACCTAAGACTGATGAGGAAAGGCAAAGAATGAGTACCATTCCTTATGCTAGTGGAGTTGGCAGCATAATGTATGGAATGATATGTAGCAGGCCAAATTTGGCTTATGTTGTGAATGTTGTTAGCTGATTTATGACAGATCAAAGAGCATTGCATTGGTCAACACTTAAGTGGATTATGAGGTACTTAAATGGCTCACTAACAGCAGGTTTAAAATTCAAAAAGACTTATCATGACAAGGAACCAATCAAAGGATATGTGGACTCAGATAATGCTGGAAACATGGACATTAGAAAATCAGTTTCTGGTTATGTTTTTACTCTATATGGGACTGCTGTAAGTTGGAGAGCAATTACACAGTCGGTGGTAGCACTTTCTACAACCCAAGCTGAATTCATTGCGCTTACTAAAGGTGTTAAAGAACGGATGAAAGAACTTATTGGTGAACTAGGAATAAATCAGAATCGTGTTTCAATTTATCGTGATAGTCAAAGTTCTATACACTTATCCAAGCATCAAGTATATCATAATTAATCTAAACATGTTGATGTTAAGTATCACTTCATAAGAGATGTGATCGATTCAAAGCAGGTTTTACTTGAGAAGATAGCAACTGAGGGCAACCCAACTAATGCATTCACCAAATCACTTTCACAAGCTAACTTCAAGCATTGCTTGGACATAGTTGGCTTCGACAAAGAGTAAAGATGAAGCAATGACAACAAGATCAATGATTGAATTATTCTGATATTGAGTCAAGGTGGAGAATTGTGAATGTGTGTCTCAAATCATAAAAAGTTAGTTATGCTTAAGAGTTGTTATAACTACCTTTGGCCAAATTAGTTATGACAAGGTGGTTATAGTTAGTTAAGTAAATGTCTATAAATACTATAGTTGTAAATGTATTAATGTAATGTTGTTGTAATAGCAAAAGCTGGAAAGTTAAGAGAGGCATTTGCAATTCATGATTCATAGGAAATTAGAGAAGACAGATTAAAGGGAGAAAAGAAAGATTGAGAGAAAGGCTAGTATACCTGATTCATAAACAGTGATAGATACTAGGAGATCAATCTAGAGAAGGCTTTAATCTTGTAAAGTTCAATTATTATTAGTGGATTAATCTGGCTTGCTTGCCCGTGACGTAGGTCTCATCAATTGAGATCGAACACGTAAATTCTTGGTGTTATTCTTCCTTTATCCTTCTTTATTTTCGTTTACAATTGATTGAGAAAACTATTTTAGAAAAACTACAGAAAAGAGAACCAAGTACGTTCTGGTTTTCTGGTTTTTCTGTTCAGTCCAGAACGTTCTCCGTTTTCGTTTTTTTTTTTTTGCAATTGTTTGTTTTCTATTTGGTTGGTTAATGTTTGTTGCATATTTCAATATTATTTTAACAGATTTCACTGCCGATGTTTGTCAGTGGATGTACTCTTATTGACTGTATTCCAAGTGTCGTTGTTTAAAACAAAGTCACAATGTGAAGAATTTGATACGTATGACAGAGGTTCAGATATATAAGTGTTGGTTCGTATAATAGTGTCGTTTAATAGTACCTAATATGTTGTCAATAGTTTTTTTTAGTAAAAGTTAAAAATTATTAATTACAAAATATTTATTAAAGTTTATTGTTTGTCTTCAATAGTTTTTTTTAGTAAAAGTTAAAAATTATTAAACACAAAATATTTATTAAAGTTTATTGTTTGTCTTTTCTAAAGCCAACATTGGATACCAAAAAAACTCTTATTAGTTTTTATGTAAAAAAACCATCTAATACTTTATTTTTCATCCGTAAAATTGTACTGACCCTTAATAATTTCAATAATTTTATTAAAAGAAATAATAGTAGTCAACTATAACTACTATTTACCTAATACCAACTTTTCAAACTTTATTATTTTTCAATAATTTTTACTTTTACTTTATTTTATTATGAGTGACTATTTTCCTTCTCTCACAGAAGAGTTTTAAATTAATTCTCTTTCTCTCAAATTTTTTGATTCGTGAATTTCTGCGAATTCGAGGAGAATTTATGAGAACCAATTCGTAAACGTATTGTGAGCTAGTATAGACGAACCAATTCGTGGTTCATAACTTCTCAAACAAATTATGTTAGTATGCATATTACTATTTACTTCATCATCGTGAGTCAAGATTTTGAAAGCGCTTTTGTACTTCAATTATTGCTAAAAGAAATTTGATAGGAAACCACTCTTTTATTTCTATGCAATTGAAAGTTAATGAAAAACAAAGTTGAGTTAATCACCAATTTAGTCTTTTACTTTGTGAATCACTATATTCACAAAGTCAAAGACCAAATTGGTGATTAGTGATTCACAAAGTCAAAGACCAAGTTGGTGATTAATTCAGCTTCTTTTTCTTTTAAAATTAATTTTCAATTGCATAGAAGTAAAGGAGCGGTTTCCCATCAAATTTCTTTTAGCAATAATTAAAGTTTCAATAATTAAAGTGCAAAAGCTTTCAAAATCCTTGACTCACTATGATGAAGTAAATAGTAATATGCAATAAGCTACACTTTATGACAGCTTTCTTAATCCATAATTTAACAAATTTCATATCAGAGAACTTTTTTAATGAGTGACAATAATTAAAGTGTAGCAAAAGCCATCAAAATCCTTGTACTCATGATGAAGTAAATAATATGCAATAAAACTACACTCTATGGGCTAATGTTGGTAAGTGACGAGTTGTCCACAGAACAGTAGCGATTGACCCACACAAACATGAGACGACAATGCAATCAATTAAAGAAAAAAGAGAACAATTATTTGAAAGTTTTGGTAGGGTATTTTATTAGTCATCTCATTGTGAATTGTGTGGTGTGTTCATCGCCTTAATTGTGAATTATCTATCTCATTACCCAAAACTGCAGTAAATTCCCATGGCAGAATCACTTCTCTTCAGTCTCGCTGAGTCCTTCATCGGAAAACTTGGTTCTCGTGCTATTGAAGAAGCTTCTCTTGCACTTGGCGTCTACGACAATCTAGGAGAGATAAAATACACTGTTTCCCTCATCAAAGCTGTGTTGCTGGATGCCGAGCTAAAGCAGCGGCAGAACCATGAACTGAAGGAATGGCTTAGACAGATCAAGCGTGTCTTCTCTGATGCAGAAGATATTATCGACGATTTCGAATGTGAGGCTTTGCGGAAGCACGTCGTCAACACTTGCAAAGTCTCTCTGTTATTCCTATTGTGGGAATTGGAGGATTGGAGGATTGCAAAGATACTAGTGATAAAAGTCTCTCTGTTATTCCTATTGTGGGAATTGGAGGATTGGGAAAGACTACACTTGCAAAATGTGTGTTCAATGATAAGAGTGTAGTTGAGTCTTTTCCATTGAAGATGTGGGTCTGTGTCTCTGATGATTTTACACTCAAGCATGTACTTCTTAAAATTCTCAATTCAGCTACTGATGCTAACCCAATTCTCCAAGACAGCTTTAAAGATTTTGATACGGAGCAACTACAAATTCATATCAGAAACAAACTTGCTAGTCAAAAGTTCTTGCTCGTCTTGGACGACGTATGGAATGAGGATCGTGCCAAATGGGAGGAATTGAAAGATATAATACAAGTAGATGTAGGTGCTCAAGAGAGTAAAATCATAATGACGACACGCAGCCACACGATAGCCAACATGATGGGTACTTGTTCTTCTTACATTTTGCAAGGGATTTCTAGGAAAGATTCGTTGTCTGTATTTGTCAAATGGGCCTTTAGAGAAGGAGAAGAGAAAAACTATCCAGAATTGATGGAGATTGCTGAAGAAATTGTGCAAAAATGTGGAGGGCTTCCTTTGGCCCTAAAAACATTGGGGAGTTCTCTATTTCTAAAATTTGGTATTGATGATTGGAAGTTTGTTAAGGACAATGAAATTTGGAATTTACCACAAAAAAAGGATGATATATTACCTGCTATCAAATTAAGTTATGATCAGTTACCTTCCTATTTGAAACGATGTTTTGCTTGCTTCTCTCTTTTTGAAAAAGACTTTCCATTTCATAGTTATCCTGTTACTACATTATGGGAGGCACTTGGCTTCCTTCCATCACCAAAGAAGGATAAAGACGTAGAAGAAATTGGCAATCAAATTTTGCGTGAGCTGCAGTCCATATCTTTTCTCCAAGATTTTGTTGATTATGGCAATGCTTGCGAGTTCAAGTTACATGATTTAGTGCATGATCTCTCATTGTATGTTGCAGTAGATGAGTTTCAAACGTTGAAGTTTCATAGTGAAAGTATTTTTGAGAACGTCCTCCATTTGTCATTTATTACAAATAATAATGATTTGCTTGGTCAAACACCGATCCCCACTAGACTGAGATGTATACTCTTTCCTCCAGGAGCCAACAATGAAGCTTTCTTGAATACTTTGGTATCAACTTGTAAATTCTTACGGGTTTTGCAAATAAATGATTCTACATATGAGAGTTTGCCTCGTTCCATTGGTCAACTAAAACATTTAAGATATCTCAATCTTGAGCGTAATAAAGAACTAAAGAGCCTCCCTGATTCAGTGTGCAAACTTCAAAATTTGCAAACATTAAATTTCAATGGGTGCCAAAAGCTCCAATTATTACCTAATGGAATAGGAAGCTTGATCAGCCTTCGACAACTGAATATAACCACAGAGCAAATCAATATTCCAAACAACGAGATAGTAAAACTGACTTCATTAGAATTTTTCTCTGTCGCTTATTGTCCCAATTTGAAGATGTCGTTGGAAGGAATTCAACTTCCTAATCTTAAATTGTTGCTAATTGCATCTTGTACGAATCTAAAGTCTTTGCCATTTCATGTTGTACCGAACTTAAAGGGTTTGTGGATTTGTGATTGCAAAAAGCTTAACTTATCAATTGACCATGACAACGACATCCCCAATTTAAGGCTAGAGTCGCTATATCTTCAATGTTTGCCTCAGTTGGTGACTTTTCCTCATTGGTTGCAAGGATGTGCGAGCAGATTAAAGTCCTTGGAACTAAGATCCTGTGAAAATCTTGAAGTGCTTCCTAAGTGGTTTTCAACTTTGATTTATCTCAAAGCATTTTCAATTAAGAATTGTCCAAAATTGCTTTTGCTCCCTGATGACATGCATTGCCTCAAAAATCTTGATTATTTGAAAATTGAAGGTTGCGTTGAATTATGTAGAAGATACTATCCAAGAGTTGGACAAGATTGGCACAAGATATCACACATCAAACAAGTTGTCATTGAATTACCGTAACTTGATAATTAAGTGGAATTCATGGATATCAGCGTTAAATAGGAATATATCTCTTTGATTTGTTTTATTTTTATTGATTATGTAATAAACTGTTGTTTATACGACTTTTCTTGTTAAAGGTTCCTTACATTTTTTGTATAACAAATTTCAGCATGTATACTATTTTGAAAAATGTGTTTTCTTACATTTTTATTCTATTGTCCTTATTCTACCGTCCATTATACGAAAATAATCCTTTTTATTTTGTTATGCATGTTGGTAAATTGTACGGGTAGACAAAGTTCACTTCTGAACTAGAACCATTTGAAAACTGAAACAAACTGGTTTTCAGTTTCAAAAAATTGAACCGGATTGATTTTCAGTTCAAAAAACAGAACCGAATTGGTTTATAAACCGGTGAACCGGTTTATTTTTAATCGAACCGAACTGGTTTGTAAACCAAATTTTACATAATTACACTTAAGTATTTTTGAAAAAACAATTTAATTTTTTTGAATTAAAAACTTGTTTGGTTCAATTTTTCAAAATGAAAACCAGTTTAGTTCGGTTTTTTTAAACTGAAAACTGGTTTGGTTCGGTTATAGTTTTAAAAAATCAGTTCGAAAACAGTTCGGTTCTCAATTTTTATAAATCAGTTCAGTTCAAAAGCAGTTCGGTTCAGTTCAGTTCTGCAGTTTAGTTCAATTTTTTATTTTTTTTGAACACCTCTAGTAAATTGTTTATGCCTCTTTTTGTCTTATGGTTTTAGAAAACAAGAGTTGCAAATAGGAATAACCATTATGACATATTGATTTATGAGTTTGATGATTGTGTTTTTCACGATTGTAAAAAATTTAATACTTATAGCAGACAATTCATTATAATTCCTTGAAAAAGTATAACCCACGAATTAGACAATGATATTCTAAAAAACTTCCACAAGTAAAGCAAAGAGTCGAGAACAAATAACCCCTAAATTTCATCATCAACTTTAGCACCCATAGCAAACAACTGATTATCATTCCTTAAAAAGTATTCAAATGATCAGCAACCGAAGTTCCTTCTTAAAGTTTTAAGGCTCATAACTTCTTTATCAAACACATCTTATTATTACTTGTTTATTTCACATACAACTGCTTAAGCATAACCCACAAGGATTTAGCATACGTCTCCCCACAATTATGGTTCAACACTTTATGTCCAACCCATTAACGAATGTATCCACACACTTGTCTATGTAGTAGCGTCCACTGATCAATAGTCTTATTATCCGACTTCGAATACAGGTTGGTGACATGGCTTCACATAAAGCCTATATTACATCTTACTTTTCTATAGGGCATAATTTGATTCATTCAAAGTCATCATACAAACCGTATTGACTTCCATAACTTACCACAAAATATTATCACAAGAGAACCAAAGCTATGACGCTAGTTGTTGCGACCAGACTGCACAACAGAAGCGCGTTAAATTAATTATTTCTTGTGGAGGAACCTGAACTCATAAATTATTAACCCCAATCGATACGAAAATCAATAACAATAAAAGGAGTAAAATAAGTATAAATAAGACAACGGAAATTTTATTATTGAAAACCCCTTAAACCAAGGGTAAATACTATGAGTCATTCAGACCAAAGATATAACTTCGCTATATCAAATAATGAGTACAACTTAAATTTAACATAGATAATACAAGCTTGTTTACTTCTTTTATGCCATTTGCAAGAAATTTTTGAAAAACTATTTCAAACTTAAAAGAATTTCAAACTTTATCCTTTGAAGATTTTGAAAACTTTTCTTTTAGAATTAGATTTTCCCCGTTTAGGTTTTCAAAATCTTTTTCAAGGGAACTATATTTGTTTTGTTAAGATATCATGATCTTTAATGTGAGACTTAAGTTTTGAAGAAACTTTATGATTCTTATTGAGAAACTCATTTAACATATTTACGAGTTCACAACGAGATAAGTCAAAGAATATTTCAATTTCTTCATCAACAAATTTAGAGTAAGAGTCAGAATCAGAGTCAGACTGAGTATATGCCATTAGAGTCATGTTTGTATGCTCCTCATCTTCATCAGATGATTCATCATAGTGATCTCAAGTTTCCATAAGGCCTTTCTTCTTACTCTTGAAGTCTTTCCTATATTCCTTTCTCATGTTTAGGACATTTTAATTTAAAATGACATGGTTCCTTGCATTCATAACATATGAGCTTCTTTTTGTCTAGCTTTTCACTTCATTCATTGCTATTTTGAGATCGTCTAAAATCTCTTTTAGGAAAGGATTTCTTTATGTTGTTTCACATGCACTAGATTTTTCTTTAGATAAAAGACAACTCTTCATCATCTGAGTCTTCACTCTGATTTTCCCAATTGCTTTCCTTTGAGTCTTTAGTTGCTTGTAGAACCTTATAATTCATCTTCTTTCTTTGGGATTTTAGAGCCAAGGAATTTGAGTCTTATAATTCTTCTTCTTCTCTCAGTACAAGAAAACATTGAATTTGTGGCAAAAAAAATCCTCACATATTAGTAATCGAAAAAGCCCTCACAAATACTAAAATTCAAATTGGTTGTTATTTGTGGCCGAAAAAACCCTCACAAATAAAAAATATTTTTTTTGGCTAATTATAAAATTTGTGGCGACCAAAAACAATCACAAAATTGTTGGTGGGAAAAGTTATTTGAATTTATGGCGGCCAATACCCTCACAACATATTTGATTGTTTGAAAATATTAGCAAGATTTTGATGCAGCATATACCCTCACAAAATCAGAACGTTGAAGCATTGTGAAGGTTTAGGCCGCCACAAAGTATGATCATTGCAACATTGTGAGGTATTGACCGCCACAAAGGTAACCCTTCTTGATCGCCTAGGCTGCCACAAAAGCAATAATATCATTTTGGAATATTTTAATTTGTTTGGTAGTAATAATTTAATTAATATTAAAATTATATTTTTTGTTTTTATATATAATATTTTATTTAAATTTATATTTTCAATTTTTAAATTATATTAATATTGATTTTTTGTGTGTATAATATATATATTTTTTAATATTAATTTTTAATGTTATAAAATTATTTTTGATTGATAAAGTTACACATTTGTGGTGGCATAAGCCCTCACAAACTGTGTTTTTCCATCAATTTCATCATTTGTGGCGGTGTAACCATCACAAAAGTAACAATTTGGGGCGATCTTAACCCCCACAAACTTTGAATTTAATCAGCTTTATCATTTGTTGCGGCCTATACCGTCACAAATTTATGGTAGATTTTTCCATCACAAATTTGTGAGGGCTTAAGCCCTCACAAATAAAAACAAAAAATAAATTTTTGTGGCCGCTTTTGCCACCTCAAAATTGTAACTGAGTTATTTGTGGCTGCCTTAGATCGCCACAAATGTGACTGTTTTCCCCTTTTGTGAGGGGCTTTTGACCGACACAAATGAAGGGTTTTCTTGTAGTGTCTCCATCAAACAAGGAAGACATGTTAATGTTTTCACCTATAACTTCTTTACCACTACTAGCCATAAAAAAAAAAAAGAAAAAAAAAGAAGATATTTACTCAAACACGGTTAAGTGCTCAGCTTTGAGCTTGAACTATGATACCATTTGTAAAACAAAAAACACAAGAAAAAGGGGTTTGAATTGTGATTTCTGATTGAAAAACTTTTTGTGTGGCTACTCTAAAGTAAAGAAAGAAAATTAGGCAAATAAAAATAGAGTAGAGATACGCAAACAATTTATCCTAGTTCACCACCAACACGGTAACTACATCCTGTCCCTTCAACCTAAAGGATTTGATCTACTAGTTCACCACAGAATCAAACTTACACTTGAATACCTACTAGTCACATTAAATGTATTCAATCCCCTCAACCTTCTAGTTTAGTACAATCAATTTGTTGAGGAAGACAACCACTACTGGGCTAGGTTACAAATGAAAAGTTTTGGATTTTCTGAATTAACTCTTGAATAAAGTGTATACAAATATGTTACTTCAAAACTTTTTCTCAACACTAAAGTGAAAATAATGATAATTAGAAAGAATGCAAATGTGCTTATAGCTTATATGTTTCTTGTTTTTTCTTTGAGGGACGCACATCCTTTTATTGAGAACGATTACAGTTTCTAGTTGTTGTCTTGATTGCAAGAAATCAACATAATTTATGAAGTTTTGTATCATATCTTTTTTTAGATTTATTTTCCATTGAAATTTTCCAAAACGAATCTTGTAATTGATTGAACATTTCATGTTTAAAATAGTTGGGAAGCAGAGGATACGATGGTCAGAGCATGTCTTAAGATCTCAGACAAGTAGCAGATTTTGGATGTTCATCAAAGGATACAAAAATGCTTTGTCTTTTTATAGTTGTTGACTTTTATAAGAGCTTTGACGTCTTTAGAGCATTAACTTTTTCTGAGCATTTCCTGTTTAAAATAGTTGGGAAGCAGATGATACGATGGTCATAACATGTCTTAAGATCTCAAAAAAGTAGCAGATTTTGGATGTTCGTCAGAGAATACAGAAATGCTTTGTCTTCTTATGGTTGTTGACTTTTATCAGATCTTTGACTTCTTCAGAGCGTTAACTTTTTATGAGCATTGACTATCTTCAGAGGATACACGGTGACTTAGAGTCAGAAAGTCAGACGCTTTATGTGATTAATTAGAGGCATAGTCAACCATGAGCCTGTGATGTTTATCAAATGAAGACAAAAAAAACGCTTACTAAAATCATATACAAAAGATTAGGCATTTTTTGAATTCATTAGAGGCAAATGATTGAGTGTGGATTGTACTCATTGGAGGCAGACAATCCATACATTTGCATTCATTAGAGGCAAATAAACTACGACATTGATTGTGTTTCCAAAGGCAACCGAGACACAATGTCGCTTGCACATAAGACTTAGAGAAACAAAGTCAAGCAAAGTCTTGATGTTCCTTTGTATTTGTATTTGTTTAGTTATCAGAAAATACAAATTAAGAATCTATAAAGTTCACTTGATCTAAGACCTGCACACTTAATCAAAATGTTAGTGCATTAAATTATTCAACAAAACAATTTTATTATCCTCAAAACAAGTGTGAGGCATATATCTCCAAACCAACTTAGTTCAAACAATACATTTAGAGATGATCTCATGAGCTATCTTCTGATTTCATGGGATTGAGCCTCCATGGATTTTTTATGAATCATTTCATACTTGAGGTAGAGGCTCATAACATACATTTTAGCCTTAGTTTCCTCAGTATCATATTTCTTCTTCAGAGCATCCCAAACATCTCTAGATGTATTGCTAGAACTGTAGTAATCATACAATTCATCATCAAGTCCATTAAAAATATAATTCTTACAAAGGTAATCATTATGTCCCCATTGGGTTGATTCAACATCTTTCTTATATTTTTATGTTTGTTAAGCTATTTCTAAAACAATTGGAATGTCATCTTTTAGAACATTGACAACCTTTTTTATAGTTAAGAAAAATAGCATCATTTTTTGTCATCATTTGAAGTGATATCCCTCAAACCAAAACGGTTTATTGAAATCAGAAGCAGTGGAACTAGATCTAGTAATCTCTTCGGTTGACATGAGAGAAAGAGAGAGAGAGAGAGAGAGAGAGAAATATCTTAAAATTGTTGTTTTTGAGTTTTGAAAACTATTTTAAAAATAATTTTTAGCCACATAAGATATTTTTGAATTAAGTCGTGGACTAGGTCACGCTCTTTAAGATGTTTTGTGGTATTGCGTAAAATTGTGCAAGACAGAATATCAACCACGATGTCCCCAAGATAAAATATAGCTCAGTTAAAATTGTATCGTTGTTTTAATGTACCTTAGAAAATAGTTCTAAAATTACACCCTCAATATGGCGATAGTTGTCACTCTCAATACTTAAGACCACTCATAAATCGAAGGGACTACAACACAAAACCACTCTAAAATCAAAAGGACACTCATAAATCAAAGGAATTATGACACAAAAATCGCTCTAAAACTAAAAAGGCAGAGTCATTAGGACCACTACAAAAATTGAAGGGACATAAAGAAAGAGGAGAAGTAACTTAGATGTGCATTAAGCAAAAGAAAGAGAAGAGAGAAGTGCATCCAACTTTGATGTAATTTTCGCAAGAGTTTGACACTCTTTATACAGTGAAGAAGGAAATCTCACATATGTAAACTATTTTAATGTGAGACTTTAATATTTATAGAGTTGAAAACTATTCATTTCATTTTCATTATGAGACTTTAACAATTTTTTAATTTATTCACTAACATACTTTCTATGTTCCAATAGTTAGTATCCATAATGGTAGTTGTTCCATTAAGATTCAAGACTTAAAGGTGAGTTGATTTTGGATAGAGGCGACATTAAGCTTCTTCGGAGATCTTGTGCTCTCAATAACCATAAGTGACATGTGATTTATGGATTTGACATTGTAATTTTTGGATTTAATTGTTTAGATATCATTTCTAGAAACAACAACAAAAAGGTTATCCATCAATTTGGGGATTTTTAAATAGAAGTATGGTTATGTTTGAATTTGGGGATTTTGATGTGATGAGTAGATCTAGAGGTTTATCTTTTAATTTGAGAATTTTGATTCTTAATTTTTAATTTTTCTTGGTTTTAGAAATAAGATGGTGAAAATGGTGATGAAGAAGGTGGTTAAGGTTGTTCAAGGTTTCTTAATTTTTTTTAAATTCAAATAAATAATTACAAAATATTGAAAAAATGCTAATGTGACATGCCATCTCAATATTTTCTAATAAAAACTAAAAATATAAAAAGTTAATTTGTACAAATTTTAAGAGATAAAAGATCAAATTAACCGTGCCTGACATCCTTGACAACAACATTCTTAACATTAAATCCAACATTGTCACCAGGAAGGGCCTCACTAAGAGTTTCATGATGCATCTTAATAGACTTGACTTCAGTTTACAGTCTAGTGGACGCAAAAGTCACGACAAATCTAGGTTTCAAGACACCGGTATTGACACACCCCACAGGCATAGTACTTATTCCTTCAATCGTGTAGACATCCTAAAATGGTAATCGGAGGGGCTTGTCTGATGGCCTCTTAGACTCATTGATCTGGTCAAGGGCTTCAAGAAGGGTTTGACCCTTATACCCGTCAATGTTTGTAGAGTGCTCAATCATGTTATCTCCCTCAAAACCAGAGATGGGAACAAATGGAATTTTGTCTGGGTTGTAGCCAACCTTCTTCAAATAGAATGAAACTTCCTTCACAATTTCATCATACCTAGCCTTAGAGTACTTGGGAGTAGTGGCATCCATCTTGTTACAACAGCAAATCATTTGCTTCACACCACGAGTGAAAGCAAGGAGAGCATGTTCACGCGTCTGACCGTCCTTAGAAATACCAACTTCAAAAACCACCAGTAGTGGAATCAATGATAAGGATAGCACAATCAGCTTGGGATGTTCCAATAATCATGTTCTTAATGGAATCTCTATGTCCCGGGCATCAATGATAGTGCAGTAATACTTAGTTGTCTCAAACTTCGACAGACCAATGTCAATTGTGATACCTCTTTCGCGCTCAGCCTTGAGCTTGTCAAGAACCCAACCATACTTAAATGAATGCTTCTTCACCTCAACAGCTTCCTCCTTAAACCTCTCAATGACACGCTTGCCAATACCACCAAGCTTGTAGATCAAGTGACCTGTGGTGGTTGACTTCCTAGAGTCCACATGGGCAATGACCACAATGTTGATGTGAACTTTCTCTTTACCCATTAGTCCTTAAGCTTAAAATCACAAAATAACTTGAAGGAGAAAGTTGAGTTTAAATCCTACCAAAAGAGAATAAGTGTTGTGTGTTTCTGGGGGCAAAAGTTGACACGTCAAAAATTAGGGTTTTGATGTGGGAAAAAAAGGTTCTTAGGGTTTCGACCATAAAGCTTATGTGTTTAAATAGACGAAGGATATACCCACCGGTGATCGAAATACGACAGAGATTAGGGTTTTTGCGATGGACAGTACCGCGCGATGAACTCTATTGTGAATGATCTACTGAAAAATAAACGAAGAGCTACAAAGAATGGGTAAATCGGAATTGGGACACGGTTTATCTAATAAAAATCATACTGAATGTTGGAATGTTAGAAAAGAGAAACTATGATTATATTCCCTAATTGTTGGGAACTTGGTAGCGGAATAGAGGCGGGATCGTTCAAGGAGGATCGAAATAGACTCTAATACCATGTTGAAGATGTGGGATTTTAGAGAAAAGGAGGAGAGAAAATAATAAGGGTTTGAATATTATTGATAATAGCTTTATGCTAACTTAATTACAAAATACTCAATACTAATCTCTATTTATAGAGAAACATAGACTAAATCCTAAATTAGGAATAAATCATAATAATAATGAGAGATATTCTAAGATTCTTTATAATTATAAATTGATCATATAAAATAACTCAAAATACTCTAATATAATATAAAAGATATTGTAAGATATTTTCTAATATTCTAACAAAAACCAATAGAACCAAAATCCAAATCCAAATCAATACAAACCACCAATCAATCGAGAGAAAAAGATAACATATTTTGACCCCATTCTCGTGACATACCGCCAATTGTTACCTCACCTACTCCAAAATTCAATGGTAGTCCTAAGACCAATGAAACCTCTGGAACCACGATTCCCCAAATCGTACAACCCAAACACCAAATGTGAATACCATGCAAGAGTTATAGGGAATTTCGTCAAAGATTGCAAGCCCTAAAATTTAAAGTGCAAGAATTGATTAATGCAAAATGGCTTACCTTCAGGGAAGACGACCCAACGTAAGGAGTAATCCTCTATCTGGCCACGAGGATACCTCTATCAATGTCATTGAAGATGAGATAGATAAATGTGTAATAGATGATCATGTGTAGACCATAGATTTGTGCATGGAAAATAATATAGTTTTCCCAAAACCATTAGAAATACTTTATGGAAAATTGAATCTTAAGCCAACTCCAAACCGACCAAATCCAATAATTATCCAGGCACCAATCCTTTTCCTTATGGAGATACCAAAGTGGTATCATGGAACTCTGAAATCACCTCCCATTTGGTCAATCATCAATCATGTGATAGCTTTGGACCTAAAGGAACTTATGTCACCAGTATTTCAGGGATTGGTGGGATGACTTTGAGTGGTCAAATATACTCCCTTGAACAACCTAGGAAAAAAGATGGTCAAGGAGAAAAGGGGAAATAAGCTTTGAATCATGCTATAAAAAGACTAGAGACTTGCAAAATGATAGTGCTTGAAGAAGCTAACAAATTTTTGAAGTTTATTAAGCAAAGTGAGTATAAGGTGGTAGATCAACTAAATTAAACCTCTTCCACGATATCTGTTTTTCTTTGCTATTAAACTCTGAAGCATATAAAAGGTCACTGATGAAAGTTTTAAATGAGGCCTATGTTACTCATGATATCATTGTCGAGCAGTTTGATGGAGTTTTTGGAAACATCACTGCTAGTAGTTGTTTGAGTTTTAGTGATGGTGAATTACCAGTTGAGGGGACATAGCATAATAAAGCATTGCACATCTTTGTGAAGTGTCTTCATCATATTCTCACATAGGTGCTAGTTGATAATGGTTCGTCATTAAATGTTATGCCAACATTGACACTCTCAAATCTATTTATGAATGAAGCCTTTGTGAAGCCTAGTGTTGTGATGGTAAAAGCATTTGATGGATCCAGGAGACAAGTTGTTGGTGAGATTGACCTACCGATTCAAATTAGACTCTATAACTTTAAAATAGCTTTAAACACTGCAAAGTGCACCTTAGGTGTGAGATCAGGAACGTTACTTGGGTTTATTGTTAGTCAAAAAGGGATAGAAGTGGACCTAGATAAAGTAAGAGCAATACAAGAAATGTTGGTTCCACACACGGAAAAAGAAGTTTACGACATTTTGGGTAGATTGAATTATATTGCCATGTACATATCACATCCTTTGCCATATGCGAGCCAATTTTCAAGTTGTTGCGCAAAGACCAAAAGGTTGAATGAAATGAAAATTCTGAAAACGTTTTTAAGAATATTAAGCACTATCAAAACCTCCATTATTAGGGCCTCCGGTTCTTGAAAAACAACTTATTATGTACTTAAAATTAATGGACGAGTCAATAGTCGTGTGTTGGGATAACATGATGAATCTAGTAAGAAAGAGCATGTAGTTTATTATTTAAGTAAAAAGTTTACTAGTTGTAAAACAAGGTATTCACTACTTGAACAGACATGTTGCACATTAGCATGAGCTAGAAGATTATCAATCAATGTAGTGTGAATTCCCCGACGAAGGCATAATGACTTTATTTGAAGAGACTTAATCATATGATAAGGAAAAATAGACATTGGTGTTTGATGGTGCTTTAATGCATTAGGGCATGGAATTGGAGCCATTTTGATTTTCCCAAAGAACCAGTTCACTTCATTTACGGCTAGATTTTGATTGCACAAACAATATTTTGGAATATGAGGCATGTGTTAGGGGTATGAAAGCAACTATTGAATCAAAGGAAAACATTTTTGACGTATTTGGAGACTCGTTGTTAGTCATCTATCAAACGAAAGGAGAGTGGAAAACTCGCGATTCTAAATTGATTATGTATCATACGCATATCAAAGAATTGACGGAACACTTTGATAAAATCACATTTCATCATATTCCTCGAGAAGGAAACCAATTGGTCGACTACTTGGCCACATTGTCATCAATATTCAAAATAAGCATCGGTCATGATGTGTTGGTCATAAAAATTCAACAAAAGGTTAAGCCATCATATTACTTATCAATAGAAGAAGAGCTTGACAGCAAGTCATGATTTTATGATATGAAATCCAATTTAAGAATAAGGAATATCCATTGGGTGTTTCAAAGAACGATAAGAGGGTTTTAAGGATGTTGTCAATGAACTTCTTCTTAAATGGAGATCTGCTTTATAAGAGAAATCATGATATGGTTCTCCTCAGATGTTTGGATAAAATGGAAGTAGAGAAAATCATTCCAGAGGTTCATGAAGGTTCAAATGGGCACACAATTGAAATAAAAATCTTAAGGTTTAGCTACTATTAATTGACCATGAAGTCCGATTGCTTTAACTATGTAAAGAAATATCATAAATGTCAAATATATGTTGATAAAGTAAATGTACTCCCAACCTCTTTAAATGTCTTAACATCACCATGGCCATTTTCAATGTGGGGGATGGATATTATTGGACTTATTGAGCCTAAGACTATTAATTATTTCACAAAATGGGTTGAAGTCACTTCTTATGCCATTGTGACGAGGAGCGGTACTTCCCATTGAAGTTGAAATTCCCTCTATCAGAGTTTTTGATGGAAACAAAACAAGAAGAGGCAGAATGGGTTCGTACACGATTTGACCAATTGAATTTCATACAATAAAAAAGAATGATAACTTTGTGTCATGGTTAACTATATCAAAAAAGACTAAAAAAAAACCTATGAGAAAAAGGTCATTCCTCGAGAATTTCAAGAAAGGAACTTAGTGTTAAAAAAAATACTGCCTATAAAAAAAATCCCGTGGAAAATGGATGCCAAATTACTAGGGACCATATGTTGTGAAAAAAAACTTTATCTGGAGGAACTCTCATACTAGCAGAAATGGATGGTGAGGAGTTTCCACTTCCAATAGATTCAAATGCAGTCAAAAAATATTATGCTTGAAAAAAAAATGATTGAAAACATGGGCTTGCTTGGTTGAAAACCTGAAAAGGCAACCTAGGCAAAAATTAGAGCATCCTGATGGATTGAAAACTTGGAGTAACGGTCCATGCAAAAGTTAGGGATTAAAAAAGAAAATCAAACGGTTCAAATTGGGGCAATTATTATTCTTGAAAGCTGACAAACATGAGTCCTAAATCATACATCTTAGATTCAGAACTTACTTATACTCACATGAACCGTGCATCTTCATTCATACTTAACCTATACTCAACAACCGTGCATAATGCATAACAAGCATGTCGATCTAAACTAAGTTCATTTATACTCAACAACCTTCTAAACTAGTGTTCTTCGTTCCTATTGAACTATGCATCAGTAACCAATTTGAATACGGTCATTTTTTCATCCATGTCGATTTATGCATCAGATAATTAGTCCTAAGATGATTATTCTTTCATTTCTTTCAATCTATGCCTTAATAACCATTCCGAAGACGATCGTTTTTTCATCCATGTCGATCTATACATCGATAATCAATCCAACAACGATCATTCTTTCATTCTTGTCGACCTACGCATCAGAAACCATTTCGAAGATGATCATTGTTTTTTCATCCATTAGCAATTTATCGGTCTTGTACGCACCTTTGCCTTTTTCTACTTTTCTTTTGTGTGTGAAAATTTGATGGACTAAATTTGGATCCTTATATTTAATTATATTTTACAATAATAATAAAAATATAATTAAACAAAGGTAGCTGTAGTACCTTAATTTTGTTCGACTAATTAAAAATAATTCAAAATAATAAATATTTTACATATTATAAATATGACTCAATTTTGAGTCTATAATTTACTTAGGTGTTCTTATAAAAAATAAAAAATATAAAAAAATTATACTACACATTCTCCTTTACCTACACGTTTACCTCTGCTTGCTTATGTTTGCTTATGTTTCCTCTGTGTGAATCACAGTTACAAGTTGGTTCAAAATTAGTTCCTTGCTTTTATTTTTTTAGCTTAATAAAGTCATTAATTAGTAATACTTGTGCACTCAATAAAAAAAAGATAAGCTATTTTTTCCATATTGAGATTTGAAGTTGCTTAAAATTTGTCATAAAATAATACAAAATTTGGAACTTCATTTTATTTAATGAACACAACTTTATCATTTTAGCTTATAAATTGAGTCAAAAATCATAATAAGGAAGAGAAAATTTGGTATGATTACAAATCTCGCTGAGTAGTAAAAATAGAGAAAGAATGAGAGAACTTTTATTTTACAAAAGAAAATATCAAAAGAATAAAGTTGTCTCTGAAATCAATAGAGAAAAAGATAAGAAGTATTAAAAAAACCACAGAAAGAGAAGAAGAAAAAATTATAAAAGAGATATTCTAAAATAAAAATGAAGTTGAGCAGAGAAGAAACAACAACCAATTTCTTCTCAAAATCATATGTATCAAATTTAAAAGAAAAAATAGAAAACGAGAAAATGAAGGTATCACTAGCATTTTAACTTACACCAGTAACCGCCGCCAACCACCATAAATCATGCACCACCGCCTTCTTAGTTAGATTGATTCATTGAAACTTTGAATTTTTATTTTTATTTTAGTTAGGTTTAGGAAAACATGTGTAGCCTTACTCAAATATGCATATTGCTTGTTGTGAAATGATACATCAACTTTAACTTTATTAAATTATTATTTATTGAATTTTTTTTCAAAAAATAAAATAAAATCAATAAAATATTGCTTCAAAATACATTACATAAATTGAGATAACTTGACGGTCATAAAGCTCATTTATATTTTGTTTTTTAAAATAATAATTAAAAAAATTATTTTAAATTAGTTAATTAGATGTGATATATTTTTAATCTTTGAGCGGTTATAACACAAGTTGTCCAACTTAGAGATTTTAGATCTCATTTTTATAACCAAAATAATAAGACTATTCTTAAACAGGTTAATTAGATGTCACATCTTTTTATTCATTGAGATTTTTAAGATACAAGTTGAACAATTTGATAGTCTTAAAACTCGTATTTTTAAATAATTATTTAAATCAAACAAACTCATTTTATTTCTTTAAAACTTTTTTCTTTTCAAAAATAAAATAAATTTTCTTTAAAATGACAATCAATACATCCATATTTTCAACTCAATAACTATGTAGCTTTGATTTCTCTATCTCGCTTGTGAAGCACATTAATAAATAATTTTTTTTTCCTCTTTCTTAAGTACACATTTATTTCAAAAATTATATTCAAACAAACAATTAATATTCATATGTAATAATAAGGAGAAATAAATATAATTATGTTAATATTAATTTTGCACAAGTAATTATAGATAACCGTATTTTGACAAATGTCGTAGGATACTAATACATTTCTTACGCACAATCGACTCCTGAACTCAAAATCTGGTTCAAATACCATTTTTTATTTATATTTTTAAGGGTTTCTCAATATTTTCCGTATTTTAAAATAAATTTTGGTATCGACTCAATCGAATTCAAAAAACACTTGAAATTTTAGGTCACGACACATATATTATAGTAATTGCTTAAAAACATTTAACATGGATATAGTAGACATTGATTAAAATTAGGGGTGTTAATGGTACAAAAACCAAACTGCATTAGACTATATTAATGATTTGGTTCAATTATTGAAAATTACTTTTAAATCAAGTTCAGGGCATTTCAAAACTGGTTTAAAACTGATTTTTAAATATAAACTAGTTTAATATTTTAAATAAACTTTAATTAAAATCAATTTCAAAATAGTTATTTGAAAAGAGAATTTAGAAATTCTTTTGAAAAAACAATGTCAATTTTTTTCAAAGAAAAATAAATGTACAAAATTTCCGATAAAAAGTTTTTTCGAAAAAAAAAATTTAGAAATTCTTTTGGTAAAATATTTTCAATTTTTT
>JBBPBT010000230.1:3000679-3021512 GCA_037974875.1 Cicer bijugum
CAACTTGTAAAATAATTTTATGGGACTAAAACATGTTTTTTTTACATGATTAAATTTTAGATTTTATAACGATTAAAACTTGTTTAACTCTATTAAAAATGATGAAAAAGTAAAATTATAATGTGTTATCAATTCAAAGGAAAGTAGAATTAGAGTTACTAATAACAATTGAGTAAATGTCTAAATCTGAAATGGTTGAATAATGAAAGAAAAGTTATGGCGATTATAAAATTCAAGTTTGAGGAACACCCAAAAAATAGAACTTTTCTCTGCATTATCAACTATGTTAATAATTCTAAATATTTCAAAGAATTCAATTGATTGCAAAAATTAAAGGAGATTAAGGAAAAGAAAAGAAACGTTGATTTTGTACATGTTTCATTTCACTATCCTCGTTGGCTCTGTACATCTTGTCCCCATTTGACAAGAATGAGAATTTCTTCTATTAATTAAAATGGACTCGTCTATTTAATATTTTTAAAAAGTGATTTTTATTTTATGTTTTTAAAAATAATTTTTATAAAAATTTATTTAAAAATAGTTTAAGTTTTTTAGATTCATTTATTATTAATTTAAAAAAATAATTTTGATATTTAATAACATAGATATTTATTATTAAAAAATTTAAATATGATGTAAATCATTTTTTTTAATGTCTTTAAAAAATATTGAAGAGTTTCACAAAATAATTTTTTATTTTAATTATTTTTTGAAATCTTATTGTAAAAACAGTAATAAAAAATAGATAAAATATTTAAAATTATATTTTAAAATAAACTATTTAAACTAATTTTTTATTTGAAACTTTATTTTTAAAATTCTTTTTAAAAAATCTTAATCAAATGGGTTCAAATGCTTAATCCATAAATTTTTTGAGTCAATAAATCAACAAACTAGTATCTCAATGCTTTATGTTTTATATCAACCAAGAAACACATATTTTGA
Organism: Cicer bijugum; assembly: GCA_037974875.1. Classification (NCBI taxonomy): domain Eukaryota; kingdom Viridiplantae; phylum Streptophyta; class Magnoliopsida; order Fabales; family Fabaceae; genus Cicer; species Cicer bijugum. Next base: position 3,001,625 of record JBBPBT010000230.1, read on the forward strand.
AAATCCTTCAAGAATCTGAACTTGAATCTCCAAATTTTGTGGACTCCACTAATTTGAAAACTTTGACACCCTTAAATCTCACTTTTAATCTTGGATCTTCAATACCCAAAGTCTAGAAAACTTTATCTAAGAGAAAATACTCTTTTTTTCTTCTCAAAACTATGATAAAATTGAACAAACCTCAATTTCACACTCACACAAAAGATCCTCAGTTTTTTTTCTTCTCACAAGAAATCAATCAAAGAAATTGAATTCTAAAGAGTTTTTTATTTGATTCTTTAAAGCTGAAATGAACGAGAAATTAATGTTAATTCAAAATGGAGAACTTAGTCACAAATTTAAATGAGAAAAAATGAGTTCAATGCACTAAAAATTAAAATGCTATTTGTGTGGTTCGAACTACATAGCACATAATTTGTATAAACTTAACGTCTGAACACTAAAAAATGACATTTTTAATATGTACGTGATTCGAATCACATATCAATTTATGTTTGGCAGAAATATTTTGTGATTCTATCTAACTTTGTGATTTGAATCGCCTACTCTCTAAACATTAGAATTTTCAAAATTACTTATAATGAATTTAGATTATATGTGAAAAAAGAGTTGTCATCAATTTTATTTTATTAAAAGAAAAAAATGAATAAAACCTTTAAATATAATAATCTTCAACAAAGAATTGGATTTGGAAGTCAATTATAGATAAACGATACTTCCATAATTAATTGTATAAAAATCGTGATTAGTTTATTTTTATTTATTTTACCACAAAAATTATAAACATAAAAATATAAACTATCCAAATTAAATAAAATAAGGGACACAAATATTTATTTATTAATTGATTTGACAAGGAGAATCCATTACTTTTATATATCACTCGGTAATAAAAAAAATCAAAACAATCGTAATTTTTATTAAAAAATATTTTTGTGGGTTGGTATATTTTATTATTAATAAATTTTATTTATTTAAAAAATAATAATAATTGAATGTTAGAATGCTGCAATTGTATGTTATAACGGGCTGAAGAAAGATTAGCAGGAAGCCCAAATTGTGAATGTGGTCTTTGTTATTATTTTGTTTATTCCCCCTTTTTTTGACCTATCATCTTCAAATTTCTAAACATGCAAAAAGAACATGCATAAGCGAATGCACGACAATGGTGATTCGCGCAACAAGGAAGAATGAGCAGGGGGAAGCTAGGGGCACACAAGCTGGCTGGATTAGTTATGACAACAGCGTCGTGCAAAAGGGAGGCTTTGATTTATCATGGCAATGATATGAAGATAGGCATTAAAATAGCGGATTTTTCCTTTTTTTTGTTTTATTAAGAGAACGAATTAGACTCCTCTAAATTGAGTATTCATATTTTTAGATTAATAAATTAATGGTTAATATTTATGTACTTACATGATCAATCATAGATAATTATAATGTTAACTCTTGATTTATTCACTTTATTAATCTTTAGATGAGTCAAATATATCGAAAATACTCTCTTAGAATGGCAAACCAAATATTTAACCTCTACATATAGTGGTCGATTAGGTTTAAATTATTCAGGTAATATTATATCAATTAATTACTAATTATGGTAAAATCAAAAACCTTTTGTTTTGATTGAAAATGTGCCTTAAATGGCTAATATTTGATTTTGTTTGAAAATAAATCAATCACAACAAATAACCATATCTAATTTAAAAATATTGTAATGGTATGGGTCTAAAAGAACCGACTCTAAGATATCATGGATCTAGAAGAATCCCGATGCGAAGTGAAGCAAACTAATCCACTATTCAGGTCCTATCCAACAAAGCATTCATGTGATGACCAAGATGTTCAATCATCTACATTATCACTTCAAGCGACTAATACATGAACAAGGAATCTAGAAGCACCGAAGTGTTGTCAACACTTCACTAGAATGGCAACGAGGTGGGGCAGAGACGGATTTTGCCTCCTCCACCCCCGCACCGACTAATAAGAGAAAATCCGCACCAACACCTGTTTCATAGCGGGTGGGAAATTCAGGCCTCCATACCCATCGACAACGGGGTTCGGGTTTCTCCGCCCACACCCACATCCATTTATATTACTATAATATTACTTGCGATGCGGGTGCGGGGTGGATATCATCACCCTCCAAACCTGTCCCTGCCCTCGAAGTTTAATTTCGGGAAAAATCCACACCCGCATTCAATCAAAGCGGGTTTTCCTCGCCCAAATCAAACGGGTTTGGATGGATATTTGTGGGTGCGAATTATATTATCATCCCTACACTCCACACGTCGCAGATGACAGTTACACCACATATCACTCATTGTCTATCTCGGTATAGAGTTACGTCTCAAGTAACAACAATTCCATTATGACCTTAAATGTCACCTTAACAATAATAACAACAAAACAGAGTCCACCCACATTATAAATAGAGGCTTCGCCCTCCAAGTATAATACACCTTACTCATTACTCACTATACTAGCTATCTATTTGCATATTGCCTTACTTTGGCGTCAAAATGTCTTTGCAAGTACACCCCTTATTTGCATATTAGAGCATACAAGAAGTAGGAGTCCAAATCAAAATATCAGTGCATCCAATCTGGCATCTACATCACCACCACCAATGATCAACCTCTTAAGTTCATACAAGAACATTGGCTCCCACCATTTGGGCTCATTAAAACTTTCCTATGCCTCAACATTCCCACAAGATGGCGATCATCAAAAGTAGAGCTCCACCAGAACCATCTCAATGAGAGCCAAGTCAACACAACAGTGGATCAAACTCTCCCAATGATGGCCCTAAATGCACAATGCTACCACCATAGAGGCAAATCAATAGAGATGTAGTATCTCATCTTAGACACACTTTATCTCCTCAACGAAGTATCACAAAGAGACCCACGTCGTGCCTTTTCGATGTCACAACAACCCAGTCACAATGAATAGAGGATAGATGACATAATAGATGAAATTGAGGCTCTGTTCAAAATACTCAAAAGGAACATAGAAATTACCGAAGAAGGCCATAATCAACCACGTAACCCCTTTTATAAAAAATGATAGTTGTTGCAGTACTATGACCTAAAATTACAGTAGTGAAGAATCTTTATGAGGTCGGAGAAAGAAACACAAAGAAGAGTAACCTAAATCACTTTCACATATGAGATCAACAGGGAACCAATACATAAGTGTTTCCTCATGTTGGCCATGGAATAGTACAATGGAGAAATTGATCCACAAGTACATATGACATCTTTTAATGGCATAATGAAACTTCAACGAGCATCTGAAGCCTTAAATGCATAGTTATCCCATGCACCCTGAATAGAGTCACATTATTGTGGTTCTCACACCTACCTTAAATATCATTCAAATCTTGGAAGCAACTTGCTAAATTGTTTGTATCCAGGTTTACAACAAGTTGAACAAATCAAAAAAATTCATTTTGTTTGGTAGGCTTTAGACAAATATCAAACGAGTCCCTTAGTTTGTTTATGAATCGTTTCAATGACAACTTTGTGAGCTAAGAATCTGAACCTCGATGTAGCCCTACATGCACTAATAGTAGGCATCAAAGTTGGGTTTGTTCTTCGATTCTTTGGTAAAAATACTCTTTAAAAGACTTGATGAACTAAGAATAAAAGGCAAGTGGGTACATAGTAGTAGAAGAAGTGGTTGCAGCCAAAATATGGGAATACAAAATATTTTCCCCACAATGATAAAGGAGGAGGAAGAAACTATAATGAAAGGGACAAAAGAAAAGGGAACTTCACTCGTTTCATCATGTTAACAGAAAAACCTAGAAAGATACTCTGAGATGCATCAGATGTTAATCTCATCAACTTACCTTGGCAAAAAGAGTGCAAGCCCTACACATATAAGCGACATTGCGCATATCAAAGGTTGCTTGGGAATTCTATTAACATTAGCGAATGACTAAAATTCTAGATCGAAAAGTTGATACACCAAGACCACTTACAAAAGTACATAGATAGAAAAGACATTCGGGAATATAAGACAAAGCCTAGGTCAACCAGATGGAGTTTAAGGTCCCCAAATCCAAGTCGAAGGTCTTGAATGAAGTAGCAATATCAACAACAAGAAAAGGGGTTTGAATTATGATCCCTTTTTAAAATTTAATTCCTAAACTAAACTTTAAATAACTCAAGATCAATCTTAGTTGTAATAAGTTAATCTCCATAACGTTCAGGATGTGTTAGTTTAAATAAGATAAATTAGTTTATAAGAAAGTGAAAACTGATTACTTAGTGCAAGATAAATATAGAGAATGGATATAAAGATCACACAGAGTATATCTTGGTTCACCTAATGTGAGCTACTTCCAGTTCTCACAATCCGTGAGTTTTCCATTAATGTGTTCAACAAAACATTTTGCCTTGCACTAACTATCTTGATGGAACTTTAATAAACTACAATATTCACCTTTCAATATTGAATGGAATTCCTATAGTCATCTTTCTGTCCAAAAAATATTTTTACAAGTACCTTTCAAACTAGAAAGGATTTTTACAATACATTCAATCTAACTTAAGATAGAGACCTAAGTTACAAAATGACGTGTATCATAAAAAAATTGAGATTTAAAACTTCTCAACACTTGTTTGAGATTAATAAACAACAAGAACTCAGTAAGATGATCGACGAATATAGTTAACGAACTAGAGTTTTGCTTGAGAGAAGACTTTTGGAGCTTGAGCTTAAATGTTTAAGTGTAGATTGATTACTTTGGAAATTCTTTCCTTTTTTGTCTGATTTATCTTCCTTTTATAGATAAAGATCAGCTTGAAAATTCAGATAAATTTGAATATAGTCGTTAGACACATTAGCCAAGTGTCGGATTTGATTTAAACATATCAAACTCATATTTATATTATTGCCTAGAACGTTCTTGGCCAACCCAGAACATTCTTGCATTGATTCGAAAGGAAAACATGAAGAAGTGTGAGAATGAGCAGTCAAATGTCAGTTGGCACTATGTTTGATCAGAGGCATGCATAGATTTTTGCAGTAACAGTGCTAGTACTAGTACATGGATATTGTTTTAGCCATTTGGGCATTCAATTTGAGGCATTAAAGGGTTCATTTAATTTCAACAACATTATGTGCGAATGTGACATTCTAAACTTACAATTGGTTTTTCCAAACTGATTTATTTTGAATTTTTCTTCAATGAAGGACAACGAGAATGTTCTCTAGTGATTTTGGCATTCATTTTGAAAATTCTTCCAAAACTCTTAGACTTTACAAAGTGGATTTTTTTGTCTTCGTAGGGCATAATATGGGACCATAAATTATGATCAAATATTTATTGATTGCTTTGAAAAGGGCCACATAATTTTTACATGAATATGCAATTTTAATCTTGATTTGATATCTTTTAAATAAATCACTCAAAAACATAAGTTAATAAATAATTTGATGAGAGTCGTAATAAAAAATTTAATTAAATGTTTGATTATGTTCAAAATTTTAATTAGGAATTTGGACTCAACACAGAAAGCCCAGAAGAAAGAAATAAAGAGTAAAAGGTCATCCATCTAACAAGAGAAACTAAAAATTGCAGGGGGCGGTGCTACTGGTGGTGTGAGAAAAAGACACATTAGAGCTTCCATGTTCATGAATCTTAGTCCATAACAAAAATGTGATACCAACAATCACATTCTTTGAAAAGGATTATAAGGATATAGACAAGCATCAAGATTATAGTCATCTCAATGGGTATGGCAAACTACAACGTTAAGCATAACTTAATTGATCAAGGTAGTTGAGCCAAGATTATATTTGACGAAGCCTACAAACAATTAGGAATACCAACCTCAATGGTAAAACCCTATAATGGTACTTTGGTAGCATTCTCTAGACGCATCGTTTAGGTCTTCAGGTTTAACTAAAAACTGATAACTTTCATGACACACACATGAAGATAGTCAATTATTGCAAAATTATTGGTGGTAGAATGTGTTGAAACCAAGTTAGTTTTATACTTTGAGTTTTGATGATATCAACGGTATTTTATAAGAACAATATATTTGACTTCACAAAGTATGAAAAAAGATTTGTATTTTTGAAGAAAATCTAAAATAAGATTTGATTCAGATTTATAGTTTAAGAAAATCTAAAACAATATCTTATTCAAATTTATAATTGAAAAATCTAAAATAAGATTTGTAAGACAAATAGTTTTAAATTCGAATTTATGTATTTGGTATATTTTGGTATTGAACTATGAGGCTCTTTAGCCAAGTTATTGATATTTGGTGAGTTTAATGCCCAAAAATATATTTTGATGCCTCGATTAATAATATTCATCAATAAATAAATCAGATTAAGTATGGTGAATCTTTTGTCGAAGAATAATTTAATCATGCTAAAGAGAATTTAATTCCGGCCAGTTTGGTTAAAAATATATTGGGTTGCTGAAAATTGTATATGTCAATTGAGTTGCGAAGAGAGTGGATATTTTTGTCAAATGGTTTGAGAGGTTATGGGTGAAATGGTAATTTTAATAAATATCTAGATATTTTTGGATATTTGTTAAGTTATAATTAATATATATATATGGAAAAGAAAAGGAAAGAGAAAAGAGAGAAAATGAAATAGAAAGGAAGGAAGAAAGGAAGAAAGGAAAAATAAAAGAAAACCATTTCCTCTCAGCCTTCGCGTGAAACTTCTTCTTCTTCCCCCTTCACTATTTCATAAACCAAAACCACTCAAACACAAATCTTCATTTTTCTTCTAGATCTAAGCCTCATTTCACGAAGAGATAGAAAGGAAAGTTACTCATCTTCATGCTACGGTGCTAGTGAACCAACTTTGGAAGTGACGTCGCGAGCGGAGATTTTAGCAGAATTAATCGCGGTGCCGTAGTCGCACGTTAAATCTACCGTTAAGGTAAGGGCTCCTTCCAAACTTTTAGTTTGCATTTAGGGACTTATTTGTGGTTGTGTGGAAAATAAATTTGTTCGGTTTGAAGTGTAGATTTGGGGAAAATGAATTTAATGTTTTTATGGGTGAAATTTGGAGTTGGGTTTTTGGTGAAATTGATGAGTGTTTTCATAGAAAAGGAATCTGATTCATCTATGTGTGTTGTTGAGGAAAAGAAATTTGATGTGTTTGAGTTGTGGTTTGTGAAAATTAGTTTGGCATGTGTTATGTTTCAGTTTTGTGGAAATTTGTGGTGACTTGATGATTGAACTTGGTGTGGATTTTATGGCTTTTGAATTGATCAAATTTAATGTAAATTGTGGATTAAATTTGATGTGTGTGGTGGAAAATAAATGTTTGAGTTTGTTCTGTGTGGAATTTGAAAATCGTTAGAGTTAAACGACTATTATAAATGGGAAATCTTTTAATATCTGCATTTACTTAATGATTGTCGTGGATAGAGTTAGAGTATGCTCGTGCATTTCATAGTATAAGGCGACCGGGTTGGCCATGGTGATAATGGTGACCAGATGGGCTACGAGATGATTCCATGTGATTTTGTTGATTCATCTTATCCTTACGGGGATTATCACGTCGTGCTGATCTGTGAGAGATTGCATTCTAGAACGTGTTGATCTGTGAGCGATTGCACTCTAGAAAATAGTGTAAGGCCTGTGATAGGCGACACTTTAGTAAATCGTGTGGGCCTGTGATGGGTGGCACCTTGATAATTAGTATAAGGCATGTGATAGACGATACAATTATGATTTACGCCCCTTCGAGGAGGGTTTTGATTGGAATTCCGAGTCCATGCATTTTGGCATATACGCATTGCATTAGGATGTTTGGCACGCAAGTCATGTTTGATTCAAGATTATGATTGAGTGTTTGAACACAAGTTGTCATGGTGATTGTGCTATAATTGCTAAGTGTGAATGTTTTGTATTTGTGTGTAAAAGTGATTGATGGCAAAACCTTTTCAAAACTCAAGTTGTCATGGTGATTGTGCTATAATTTCTAAGTGTGAATGTATTGGATTTGTGTGTAAGTTTGATTGATTGTAAAACCTTTTCGAAACTCAAGTTGTCATGGTGATTGTGCTATAATTTCTACGTGTGATTGTTTGGATTTGTGTGTAATTGTTGATTAATTTCGAAACCCTTTTAAAAGCTGAATTTTGTTGTTTTCCTGTTGTTTTCTGATGTATATTGGAATACAAAAGGTTGTATTCAAATACAATCGTCATGTTTTAGCTACTTACTTATGTGTAGTCGAATACAGAAGGTTGTATTCGAATACAAACATCTTGTTTTAGCTACTGACTTAAGTGTAGTCAAATACAGAAGGCTGTATTTGAATACAAACATGTTGTTTTTGCTGTTGACTTATGAAACAACCTTGAATTCGAATACATAGATGTTGTATTCGAATACAACAGTGCAATTTTGTTTAAAACTTCATTTTTCAACTTTGTTTATGCATGTGTTTGCATATGGAAACCCTTTTAAGGTGCATACTAAGTTGAAAGGTTATTTTGTGCATTTAAAACTAAAATGTTATTTGTTAATTATTAATTTCGGTTGGTGACCTTTACAACTATTGTGGAAATCTGGGCTTTGCCCTCAGATGAGAACCAGGATCTTCCCACCGGTTAGTACCCTGTGGATGGGAATGTAGTTGGACACACCTGACTGGAGTTGTGTCACGATGATCTTGCGGGTGCATGAAGATCACCCAAGATGTATAGTTTTTTGTAGAATGATCAAATTAGGTTGACGTATAGGGACTTGATGTCTTTCTTTTTGAGTTGTGTTTATTTTAATTTTAAAGACTGCACCTATATCAATATTGTGAGTTTGACATTTTATTTTGATGGGGTCCATGTACCGCTTTTTGATGTGTAAATACTTTGGATTCGTATTTCAAAAATTATTTCGCTGCTTGTAAATACTATTGACTTTTGTCGTTGGGTTACAACTTAAATATTTTATCCAAAAGTGTTTATTCCTTTATTCTTTAATTCCGAAATGTATTTGCTGTTCTAAAAAAAACGGGTTGTTACAAGATTTGATTCAAATATATAATTGAAGAAAATCTAAAATAAGATTTGATTTAGATTTATAATTGAAGAAAATATCAAATAAGATTTGATTCAGATTTACAATCAAGAAAATCTAAAATAAGATTTGATTCAAATGTATAATTGAAGAAAATCTTTGACCAAGTTGAAAATAAGATATGATCAAGATTTGAAAAAGATTTGATCAAGATTTATGTACAACAAAATATAAACAGAATCAATTTAAAGAATTTACAAACTCAATCTGAACAAAATATGAACATAATCAATATGAAGAATTTTGAAACTCAATTTGAAAAAAATATAAACATAATCAATCTAGAATGATTGCTCACATTGGATTCAGAAATAAAGAAATTGATGCTCATTACATTCAAAAAACATCTTAAATAAAGAAATTGATTCATAAATATGGAACATATTATCAAAAAGCATCTTGTTCAAGACATTGATGCTCAAATTTGAGGTTTGTTTAGTATAATGATAATGATTTCCTATCTGTAAGACAACCAAAAGTCTTGAAAGGTGAAACATCTTAAAAAGAGGATGTAATACTGGGCTAGAACAGTGAAGGCTCCTATTTACACATTTAATGTCAAAAGGTTTAGGATTTTACCATATTTGTTAAAGAAACTATCACATTGTATGATTTTTATTTGATTGTTGATGTCCCTTAAACTTTTCCAACCAAGTTGTTTAAATTTTAAAAGTAAAGTTTTTCTTTTTTTCGATCTCATTATCCACTTAAATCAACATGTGACTAAGGTCCTTATGATTCCTAACAAACCTGAAAAATTGATGCAAAATGTCATTAGGTTTTATTTCTCACTTAGAGAAAGGAAAATGATATGAGATGTGAATGCAACTACGTAGAATTATAGTAATGAATATATCTATATAGTTCTTGTAAACTACATATTTTTGATGACGACAAAGACCACCGATTATGGACGATGCAACAAGATCAAAAAGAAGATCAATAAGCTTCATAATAAGCTTCAAATCCAAACAATAGATGATAAAATGTAAAGGTATATGATACTAACCAATACTTCAAGTACATAAGAACAAGTCACATTTATACATGCATTAGAAATAGTTTCAAAAGTTCAAACCATATTAACAAAGTATTTAAAAATCATATTTTTGACTAAGTCCATAAGTGTATTCGAATACACCATGTTGTATTCGAATACAACTTAAGTCAGAGGCAAAAATTTAAATGTTGTATTCGACTAGAACAATGTGTAGTCGAATACACTTCAAGTCAGTGGCCAAATTCCCTATATGTGTATTCGACTACACACATCTGTAGTCGAATACAAGTTAAGTCAGAGGCTAAAATTCACTAATCTGTATTCCACTACACCAATGTGTATTCGAATACAAGATGTAAAATTTGAATTTTTTGAACGTTACAAAGACGTGTATTCAAATACACATATATTGTATTCGAATACACCTGGAAACATTACAATTTTTCAGATCTGGGATGGCTCTAGAACATTGTAATTTTTCATCAAACCTCTTGGATCAATGGCCACGAATCTGAAGGGATGTTTTATGGAGTATAAATACCCCATAACTTCAGATCAAAAATTAACTATCCTTGAATTAATTCATTAAACAACCTTGAACAAAATTCTGATTTTTTCTAAGTACTTGCATTAGATTTTCATATCATTCTAAAAGTTCTCAAGTACTTGAATTGCTATTGAGTTGTTTATCAATATACCACTTCTTAGACTCATTCAAACCTTATTGTATCATTTGTACAAGATAGCTTAATCTAAGATAGTGGTGTGCTATCTTAGAAGTATTGTTAGAAGATTTGTAGCAAGAATCCCAGGGTGGGAGTTGTACATTTTCTGACAAGTATTGAATTAATCTCTTGTGGTGTGCAAAAGGACTGGATGTACCCTTGGTTATAAGGGGAACCAGGATAAATCTCAAAGTCCATTTACTTACTGCAGTTTATTATTAATCCTTGTCCTTAAACTCTTAAATTCAATTACCATATCACTAAAAACAAGAGAATTTACTTACACCTAATTCACCCCCTCCCTCTTAGGCGTACTTCTGTCCTTACAATTGGCATCAGAGCGGGTTAAGGTAACTTACTCCTCGATCAAATATACATGGCTTCCGCACAACCTGTTTTTAGAGATGGTGGTAGTAGTACCAAGCCACCATGTTTTGTTGGAGAGCACTAGGATTTCTGGAAGATACGTATGCAAGCATATCTTGAAGCACAAGGAGATGACATATGGGATGCAGTGGAAAATGGGCCTCACATTCCGAAAACTGTCATCAATAACAAAGAAGAAATTAAGATAAAAAACTCTTGGACTGACGATGATAAAAGAAAAGTATTGTTTGATAAGAAGGTTGAGAATATATTGCAATCTGCACTAGGAATGGATGAATTTTTCGGATATCTCACTGCAAAACAGCAAAAGAAATATGGGATACATTGGAAGTAACTCATGAAGGCACCATTGAGGTAAAAAGATCTAAACTCAACACACTATCACAAGAATATGAGTTATTTCGAATGCAGCCCGGAGAATCTATTCTGGACTTGCAGAAAAGGTTCTCCCGCTTAACCAATCACTTGACAGCACTTGGAAAAATCTTCACCAATGATGAATTAAATCTAAAAGTACTAAGGTCATTAACAAGAGCCTGGCAACCAAAAGTTACAGCAATATCTGAAAAGAAAAGCCTATCCAAAATGTCTCTTTCTGCACTATTTGGAAAACTTCAAGAGCACGAAATCGAACTTGGAAGGCTAGAACAAATTGAAAGTCAAGAAAAGAAGACTAAAAATATTGCTTTAAATACCAATTCAAGAGAACAAATCAAAAACAATGATTCAAATGAAGATGAAAATATTATCCTTCTTGTTAAGAAATTTGGTAAGTTTCTTAAAAATGACAGAACATTCAAAAAGAAAAGCTTCAAGAAGAAAGATAATTCTACATCAAATCAAAACTTCACTTGCTTTGAATGTGAAAAACAAGGACATATTAAAGCAGATTGTCCAAACCTTGCTAAGAAGAATGCCAACAAAAAGAAAGACTTCAAGAAGGCATACATAGCTTGGGAAGACAATGAAGTAAGTTCATCTTCAAAAACAGAAAGTGAAGAATGCGCCAATGTTGCATTAATGGCCTCACATCAATCGGATGATGAAGAAGAGGTTAGTAAAATAGACTCTCCTCACTGTAATAAAACTAATAGTGAATTAATTATAGAATACAATGATGCTCAAAACGCAATAAAGGAATTACTTATTGAATGTAAAAATCTGTGGAAACTAGTGTCAACACAAAAGAAACAAATATCAAGTTTACAAGAAAAAATTGACATTATGGAGAAAAATTCTGAAAAACTAAAACAGAATTTTACATGTAATAAATGTGATTCCCTCCCTTTTAAAATTGTTCAATTAAATAAAGTGATTGAACGATACGAAAAGGGACAATTAGGATTGGAAAGTGTTTTAAATTTGCAAAGATACTCAAATGACAAAAGTGATCTTGGATATTCAAAATTTGATAAACCAAATTTGAACAAAACTATTTTTGTTAAAGCAAGTAATCATTCTAATCATGAAAAGACTACAGTTATGAAAAAGGATGATGTTTATAAAAAGAAAATTATTCAAAATAAAATTCATACATATGCTACTAATAGTAGATTTAATCCTACTTGTTCTTATTGTGGTCTTCATGGTCATTCACCTAATTCATGTCATATTAGAAACATTAGTATTCCAAGTGGGCATTACATATGGGTAAAGAAAGGTACTAACCATCAAGGACCCAAAACACATTGGGTACCTAATAAAGTTTGATTTCAATTTTGTAGGTATGCAAACAAGAAATTCAAACATGTGGTACTTAGATAGTGGCTGCTCCAAACACATGACGGGTGATATAACAAAATTTTCAGCTTTAACACTTGAGTCAAAGGGACATGTAGTATATGGAGACAACAACAAAGGAAAAATTTTAGGTATTGGAAAAGTCGGTACAGCACCATCCCTTTCGATTGAAGATGTCTTATATGTTGAAGGTCTAAAACATAATCTCATAAGCATCAGCCAACTTTGTGACAAAGGATACAAGATAGTTTTCAATAAAGATGAGTGCATCATCCAAAATGAAGCTACAAATGAAACTCAGTTTGTCGGTAAGCGTTTCAAAAACATTTTCATACTTAATTTTGAAGATTTATCCTTAAAAATGAAATGTCTTTTGGTAAGCGACAATAATGATGTTTGGCTATGGCATAAGAGATTTGCTCATATTCACATGGATCATTTAAACAAATTGGTCAAGCATGATCTTGTTTTAGGCTTACCAAAAATGAAATTGATAAAGGATAAATTAAAGGATACATTAAAGGATAAATTAAAGGATAAATTATGTGACGCTTGTCAAAAAGGCAAACAAACAAAAAGTTCTTTCAAAGCTAAAAATGTCATTTCAACCTCTAGACCACTACAATTGATACATATGGACTTGTTTGGTCCATCAAGAACCAAAAGTCTTGGTGGAAACTCATATGGACTAGTTATTGTTGATGATTACTCAAGGTTCACTTGGACTTTATTTTTGGCAAATAAAAATGAAGCTTTTAAGGCATTTAAAAACTATGCCAAGCTAGTCTAAAACAAACAATCTGCCAAAATTGTATCAATTAGAAGTGATCATGGAAGGGAATTTCAAAATACTTCATTTGAAAAATTTTGTGAAGAAAATGACATTTTTCACAATTTTTCTGCACCAAGGACACCACAACAAAATGGGGTCGTTGAGAGAAAGAATAGATCATTGATAGAGCTTGCTAGAACTATGCTAAGCGACTCAAATCTACCAAAATACTTTTGGGCAGACGCTGTAAACACAACATGCTATGTTTCCAATCGGGTAATCATTAGGCCAATTCTTAAGAAAACTCGATATGAACTTTATAAAGGTAGAAAACCCAATATCTCTCACTTTCACATTTTTGGATGTAAGTGTTTTGTGTTAAATAACGGTAAAGACAACCTTGGAAAATTTGATGAAAAAGCTGATGAAGGTATATTTCTCGGTTACTCTTTATCTAGTAAAGCATTTAGAATTTTTAATAAAAGAACTTTATTGGTTGAAGAATCAATGCATGTAACTTTTGATGAAACTAACCCCATAAAAGAGGAAAATATTATTTCTTGTGATGATGATGTTTTTGAAAGCGATGATCCAAGCAAAGAACTTCAAACAAATCAAACAGAACAAGAAAGTGAAGTCAATATTGAAAGGCAAAGTGATGATCTTCCTAAAGAATGGAGAACCCATAGATATCACCCTATTGATAATATCATAGGTGATATAAATAAAGGAGTCACAACAAGATTAAAATTGCAAGATGCTTGCTTAAACATGGCTTTTGTCTCTCAAATCGAACCCTCCAAAATTAGTGAAGCACTTAAAGATGATCAATGGATACTTGCCATGCAAGAAGAACTCAATCAATTTGAAAGAAGCCAAGTATGGGAACTTGTTCCTAATCCTGGAAATAAACACATCATTGGTACAAAATGGGTGTTTAAAAATAAACTAGACGAGAATGGCATAGTTGTTCGCAACAAAGCTAGATTGGTCGCTCAAGGATACAATCAAGAGGAAGGGATAGACTTTGATGAAACATTTGCTCCGGTAGCAAGATTAGAGGCAATACGTCTACTACTAGCATATGCTTGTTTCATGAATTTTGAATTATATCAAATGGACGTGAAGAGTGCCTTTCTCAATGGGTACATAAATGAAGAAGTCTATGTCAAGCAGCCCCCTAGGTTTGAAGATTCCAAAAAACCCTCACACGTTTACAAATTGAAAAAGGCTCTTTATGGTCTAAAACAAGCTCCAAGAGCTTGGTATGATAGATTAAGCACCTTTTTATGTGAATGAGGATTTGACAAAGGGGAGGTCGATAAAACATTATTTGTCAAAAGAGATAATAGTCACACATTATTGGTTCAAATTTATGTTGACGATATAATATTTGGATCAACCAACAAGGACATATGTGAAGAATTCTCTTCAATAATGAAAGGAGAATTCGAAATGTCCATGATGGGAAAATTAAACTATTTTCATGGACTTCATATCAAGCAACTTGAGCACGGCATCTTCATCAATCAAGCAAAATATTGTAAAGAATTACTAAAGAAATTTGAAATGGAAAATTTCAAAGAAAGTACAACTCCAATGGGATCCAGAACATATGTTGATAAAGATGCATCAGGAATTTCAATCGACATATCCAAATATCGAGGTATGATTGGATCATTGTTATATCTAACAGTCAGCCGGCCATATATTATGTTTAGTGTTTGTTTATGTGCAAGATTTCAGGCGGATCCGAAAGAATCGCATCTAGTAGCTGTTAAAAGAATTATGAAGTATCTAAAAGGAACAACAAATGTAGGCCTATGGTACCCCAAAGGTAGCATATGTAGCCTAGTTGGATACTCTGATTGAGATTATGCGGGATGCAAAATGGACCGTAAAAGCACCAGCGGCACTTGTCATGTCTTAGGCAATGCACTAGTTTCATGGTCTTGTAAAAAGCAAGCATGTGTTGCACTTAGTACTGTTGAAGCTGAATATATTGCAGCAGGAAGCTGTTGTGCCCAGATTCTCTGGCTCAAACAGCAATTACATGACTATGGAGTTGATCTTGGATGCATTCCCTTAAGATGTGATAACACAAGTGCATTAAACATCTCAAAGAATCCAATTATGCACTCTAGAACTAAACACATCGATATCCGACATCACTTTCTACGGGATCATGTGCTTAAAGGTAATGTTGAGGTAAAGTTTGTTGATACACACAATCAATTGGCTGATATATTTACAAAACCGTTACCTAAAGACTCATTTTATAAAATCAAAAGAGAACTGGGTATTTTGAGTGAAAATGATCTCTAACCATTGCATGATATACATAGTTTGTAATATCTCTTATTTCTTGTTGATTATTGCTTTTTGATATATGAATTTGTGTATTGCATGATGAAATTTTCATAAAAAACTGAGTTTTTAAGCAAAATTGTACTTATGTAGTCGAATACCAATATTTGTATTCGAATACATACTTTCCCAGATTTCCTGTATTCGAATACATCTTATGTGTAGTCGAATACACATTCCCAGAAAAACGTGTATTCGAATACAAGAAGGTGTAGTCGAATACACCTTTGCGTTTTTGCCTAGATATAAAAGCTGATTCACGTTTTTAGGTTTAGTTTCTATTTTGTGGTATTCGAATACAGCCCTAGCACTTTCTCTCTTCTCTCAAAAACTCATCCATCCTTCTTTCACTCAGTTACCCATTCACTCAACCTAGCAAAATCCATTACTCTTTGCTTCTCTCGTGTCATTACTCTTCAGATTTCTCACAAATCTCCCATTTTCTCCAAAACCCATTTTCCCCAAAAATCTCCTTTCTCACCATGGATGCACGCAAACGAGGACCACGAACCAAGCATGCAGCAGTAGGTCCTTCACGAAAACTAATAAGGAATCCTAACATCACAGATCTATCCCAACTTGTACACACATCGGAAGAAATTGATCGTTTTCGCACATTCTACTTTGACAAGCGCCTTATTATCCCAAAGTACGGTACCTTAGACTCTTTCTCTGACTTTAACTTTCCTAGGTTACTCAAAGCACAACATGTTGAAGAGTTTATAGGTTACAAAGGTCATGTTTATCCAGACTTGGTTAGGGTTTTTTATTGCAATCTTACCCAAGAGGGAAACCTGCTAGTCTCTCACGTTAAGGGTAAAACCATTTGTTTAAATACCAAAACTATTGGAGAAATTTTGAATATTCCTTTTAATGGTGAAAAGTTTTGTCCAAACAAATTATGTGAATGGGGTGATATTTCTAAGTATGATGCGTATGTCTCCCTCTGTCGGTTTGACAGACGCACCATGGAACAAAAGAGAGCTCAGGCAGATTCCAAGTATGCCCAGCAACGATATGGTGTGGGAAATTTTACTGTTGATTATCGGCTTCTACACTATTTCCTTAGCTACATTCTGGTTCCGAAGGCTGGAAATTATTCCAAATTTCGGAGTTTGAATTGCAAATTATGAATTTCATGTTTGAAGGTCGTCAGCTTAATTGGGCATTTTTTGTGAAATCTATTATGTTTGGATCTCGTGAGGCAATTGGCTTACCCTATGCAAAGGAAGTTTCATGGATTCTGGAACACTTTGGTGTGGACTTCTCTGATGAAGTTATGTTTACACCCACCAAAGAAAATATACTGGATTTAGGTGTTTTGCCTAGCATGCGGATAATATGGAATGAGGAGCTTGAAGCATTTGTGCATAAAGGTGATCATGGCCAACCATCTGATGTACAGGATGACAATGCTGGACCTTCAAATGCTGATGCTCAAGGAGATGAAGATGGCGAGGAGACTGCATCTGATGATGATTACATCTCCAATCAAATGCTCATGACTCGCCATGATTCTTTCCAAACCTTCTTCCAAACTCAATTCGACAATCTGACCACCTCTATCGACACTCGCTTCACCAATATTGAAACTACTATTGCTCGCAATCATGAAGCTCTATCTCAGGACATTAGCAGTTTATCAGATAAAATTGATCATTTCCACATTCCAACAGATTTTGATTAAGTTCCTTAGTTGCTATGTACTACTTTCACATTTTGCTATGTACTACTTTCACATTTTGTCTTATGTACTACTTTAACATTTTGTTTTATGTACTCTTGGTTTTATGAACTCATTTGTCATTTGGATTATGGTGTCTTTTGTATTGCTCTAATTACGATGTGTTATGTATTAACTTTAATGATGTTATGACTTAATATTCTCTTTGTTCGCTTATCTGCCTTTTGTGTATGATTATACTCGCAACTTGTATGTCTCTTTTTCTATTTTTTTCTTCTTTTTGATCATGTCAAAAGGGGGAGAAAATTTGGTATTGTTGTTGCATTTCAAATCTTGTAGGTACTCAAAAAAACAATCTTTTCAAATCATCACATATAACGGGGGAGTATACATATATTACGGGGGAGAAATGATTTCAACTATACACTTTCTTCACAACAACAAAATTTTGTCATAATCAAAAAGGGGGAGAATGTAAACTACATATTTTTGATGACAACAAAGACCACCGATTATGGATGATGCAACAAGATCAAAAACAAGATCAATAAGCTTCATAATAAGCTTCAAATCCAAACAATAGATGATAAAATGTAAAGGTATATGATACTAACCAATACTTCAAGTACATAAGAGCAAGTCACATTTATACATGCATTAAAAATAGTTTCAAAAGTCCAAACCATATTAACAAAGTATTTAAAAATCATATTTTTGACTAAGTACTTAAACAACCTTGAACAAAATTCTGATTTTTTCTAAGTACTTGCATTAGATTTTCATATCATTCTAAAAGTTATCAAGTACTTGAATTGCTATTGAGTTGTTTATCAATATACCACATCTTAGACTCATTCAAACCTTATTGTATCATTTGTACAAGATAGCTTAATCTAAGATAGTGGTGTGCTATCTTAGAAGTATTGTTAAAAGATTTGTAGCAAGAATCCCAAGGTGGGAGTTGTACATTTTCTGACAAGTATTGAATTAATCTCTTGTGGTGTGCAAGAGGATTGGACGTACCCTTGGTTATAAGGGGAACCAGGATAAATCTCAAAGTCCATTTACTTACTGCAGTTTATTATTAATCCTTGTCCTTAAACTCTTAAATAAAATTACCATATCACTAAAAACAAGAGAATTTACTTACACCTAATTCACCCCCCTCTTAGGCGTACTTTTGTCCTTACAGTTCTGAATGAATATAAATGTACGAGGTATATTTTTTTGGGAATGAAAAGGTCTATTGGATTTCCTATTTAGTGAAACTCTCAAAACGTTGGCTCTATGGTTCTAAACGTGGTTCTAGACTCGAGGCTCTTATTTTGGAATATTTTCAACAACAATAGGTAAACTATGTGTAGTGGTGATACCCTCAATAGGATTAAATTCTATGTCAGATCTTCATGTTAACTAAACATGATGTACATCTAGAAGGCTACCACTACACAACCTCAAAACCAATATAAGTTTTGTTCAAATACGTATATAAGGTCTTACTCATAAGTGTGTACAAAAGTGTTAGTGTAGTGTGTGAAGAGAAGTGTAATCTAATAAATAAATGCTACGAAACGATAAACAAATAGATATAAAATAAGAAACGATGAACTAATTTGTATCAAAAAGTTATCAACATAAATATTGATAAATGCATAATGTAATGACAACAAGTACATAAAGATTTACAATAACTACCTTAAATAAAACAAAATAAAGGAGAAATGAATATAGAAGAAGTTAACAATTTTCCACAGTTAATTATGTTAGGGTTGACTCTTTAAGGGTCCCCAATGGAGTCGTTAGCTGTCGCGACCTAAAATTTCAAGTGTTTTTCGAATTCAATGAAGTCGCCACCAAAATTTATTTAAAATTGGAAAAATATTGGAAAATCCTTAAAAATAGAAAAATAGTCTTTAAAACCAAATATTGAGTTCGGAAGTCTATTCTGCGTGGAGAAGGTATTAGTACAATACAACCTCCGTTAAAATACAATTATCTATAATTAATTGTGCAAAATTAATGTAACTTACAAAAAAATGTATTTCTCATTTTTAAAAATGAAAATACAATCTTTTTCTTTAAAATAATCTAGAGATAAAAATATATTTAAAATGTAAGAAAACAAAAAATGTTATTATA
>JBBPBT010000230.1:3036337-3046410 GCA_037974875.1 Cicer bijugum
ATATTTTTTCTCTTTCTATAAGACTTCGATATAGATTTTTTATCAAGATATCTTCTCATTTCAATTTTTCCACATCGTGTTTTTGTTATTTTTCTATATTTTTTATTTAAATCATTTTATTTTTAAAAATGGTAATTAGAAAAAGTCATGTCTTTTATAATAATTTGTAATTTAAAAATTATTTTTATAAAATTATATATAAACAGATCAAAAATAATATTTATGGTAGTAAACAAACAGAAAATCAAAAAATTATTTTTAAACAAATCTTTATAAAATAATCTCTAATTTTTTTAAACTGAAAATTATTTTATTTAGACTCAAACAAACCCACTGTGTACCTCTAACCATCTCATTCATTATTTAGCATTTCTCTAGAAGTAACAAACCCCGCATATTAATCGGATTATTGTTTTTTCTTTTTAAATTCTCTTACGGACATTGTGAATATTATGATGTTTAATGGCCACCACAGTGCAAACATAATTTTCACATACATTCAATGATATCATTTCTAGCATAAACATCTTCAAAAGTGTAATACATGTGAAATTATGATTAGATGTAAGTAAATAAAACTTGTTTACATTTTTTATTGCATAGTTATTAAACTATATTAAATTTCTAATTTAACAATTCAAATAGGATGCATATTATTTAAAAGCTATTTTCTCTTTAATTATTTTTTTATTGTATTAAATAAATGAATTATGTGCCTTTAACCAAGCACATGCACTTGTTATTTTCCAATTCTACGGTGAAACAGCTTGAGAGACAAACACATATAAAAAAGTAACTCAAAAATTCACATATAAAAAAGTCCACGCTGGTTAAATGATTTGCTGCACTGAAGATGGTAGCATCTTTTAGGAATTGACCTTCACCTTTTTTTACACATTTAACCTTGACTCCTTCAATTAATTCCCTTACTCCTCATCAGTTGGTGTTTAACACACATTGGTTAGGTAATCCAAACTTCTTGTTGTGTCCAACTAGTTTCCTCCAAGGGTCATTATGTAACTTGTAATGCAAAACCTTGTTTAATACAAAAACCATGGTCAAAATGTGAAATATAGACAAATACACCGATAAGTTTCATAGCAAATTACTTTCCACTTTGCACTGCACTTATGTTGATGACACATATTCATCTATAAGGGAGCCTTAAAAAAACCTAATTTGTTAAAATGGTTCTGTTGGTTGACTTCAAAAGAGTTGCTATTTCTATATTGAAAACAATTTTGAATTTTTTTCTCTATATAAAATGCTGATTTTTTGTGCAATAAATTTGAAATGAGTAAACACTAAAGTCAGTCATTAAAAGTGTAGGGTTGTATCAATCTAGTCTTTCACATTGTCAATATTTCAAACTCATCCCTAAAATTGCAAAATAATAATCAAGTTTATTCCTCTGTTTGGATCCGTTATCAAATGCAAATCTAACATTATTCACTTAGTGTCAACTTATTCTCTAATGTTACCAACTTAAGGTCATTCTAGTGTCCATACAAATAAATATCAACGAAGTGGTGAATTTAATCGAATTTTTGAAATATACAACTCTACAATTTCCAAAACTAATTTGCGTATTTACTCAATTTTGAAATTTTTGTGCTTCCAATTTCGTTTTCTTTCTGTCTTTGAGGTTCAAGAATCACAGCATCTAGTTGCTAATACCTTGCAAAGTGTACCATTTATTTAAGAATAGTTTTTGACAAAGGAAGATAAACACCTGTATTAAAGTGGTGGTGACATCATCCTCTGTCAATCTTAAGAATTCAACTGCCCAATCATCAACATGTCCAAATGCTGCTTTTTGCCTTTCAGCTTCAAGTAAAATAGAATTACGATACAAGAATCTTTGCCAGATTTTCTGAACATTTGCTAGCTTCAAATTGATTTCTGTATCATTGAATCCCTGCATACCACCACCGATTTATACAATCTTCTTTTCTAAGATGACAACTATATGCAAATTCTGTGGATTTCCGTTTTGTTATCAACTATGCATTACAAAATAAAAACAAGATATAGAAAATATGGGGAAGATGAGTACCCGAAGAATCTTTATCATGTTGGGAATTTCCTCTTCTGGTATTCGAACAGCAAAGCTGTCATAGTTGAGTACATTTTCGTATGGTAGGAAAATCCCATCCTACAGTACAAGGAAACCAAAGCGCAAAAGGCATAAAATCACCATCATTGATAATTTCAGTCATTTAGTAATTAATTTTGAAAGATATAAAAGACTATCCACATGGAGAAGATAACTTCAGTAAGCCACTTTCATCAATAATCAATGGCCCTGAATCATTTTTGCAGTACTCATGGTAAGTGATGCCATGAAACTCCACCAAAATGAATCACAAATTATATTGATATAACATATAAGCATTATGAGTCTTCTGTGTTAGCATCTATTTGTTTAAACGTACAGGCCCAAGCAAAAGGTATATCTGTTGACAATAACATCCAAGACCTTTTCCACTAGGTGGGATCAGCTTCATAAATTCATCTACGCCACAATGTCCTATCATCTATTAAGTCTAATGATAGACCATTTACCTAAAAAATTCTCTTAATGATCTGGCCTAGTTTACCTCTAACCACTAGACTAACCTCTAAATGATCAACCATCTTCATCGGTGTTTCTATAAGGCTTCTCCATATATTTCCAGCCACCTAAGATGAGACTCTACCATCTTTTCTACAATGCGACTACCCCAATTTTCTCTGGATCAGAGTGATGCAAACTTTCTTAGTAGCACAGACACGGGCAAATCTTCATGGGGACATAGGGTGGCCACGGCCACGCCAAAGTTTCCAATAATTTTTATAAAAATACTACAATTTTATTTTTTTGAATAATGTTATTGAAACACAATTTGAAATAAAATGAGACACAAATACAATAATGTGTATTGGAATACGAATACAAAACGTGATCATCTTTATTTTACACGGTATTGTATTTGTGTCATATTTTGTATTAAGTTTTGTGTTCCAATAACATTATTCTTTTTTTATAAGATACATTTGAGTTATAATTTGATCAACAAGATTGATCAATTTGATTTATGTTCTGTATCAAATACATCAATTTTTATTGATCAAATTATAATTCAAATATCTATTATAAAAAAAATCGGAAGAAATTTTTTATAAAACAAATTACAAAAATAACTACTATAATTATAAAATAAACTAAAATTTTCAACCTAAATTTCAACTATGTGAGTTGTGAATTTTATCTAAATATATAATTGTGAATTTTATATAGAGATATAAAAATCAAATCAATGATCATATGATCCCAAAAATTTAATCAAAACTAATTAAATTAGATTCATATTTTTTATGAGTTTGAGTCTAAGTTGAACTAAACCAATAAATTCGACATTTATTGATTTGAGATATAATTTCACTTAATTTTAAAATAGATTGCATAATACTTAAACCAGACCCTTATTTTTTATTAACACTATGTCAATATTGATATCTTATACAATAGATTGTGTTTAAATGTATTTTAATAATATATATATTTATATATATATATATATTGTTTTCGTCTTTGTAGTTAAGAAAATTATATTAATAATGTAAACATTTGGATTTAATTTGTATGCATCGACAATGTAAAGATATTTTACATTGTTAATTAATCATAACTCTCAGATTAATAAAATAATTTGACTTTTATTATAATTACTTTTAAAGTCACACTTATGGATAATTGTGATGTGCTAACAGTGTAAAACTTTTTACATTAACAAACATAACAATTAAACTATAAAATTTTAGAGTTTGAAAAAAAAAAATAGATTTTTAGAAACTAATTTTTAATTATTAAAACTGTCAACCAAAATTTGATTTGTTAGCTCTATCTTATAAGGTCAAGAATTTGATCGTCAATATATTTTTATAAATTTACAACTTAAAATTTTTATATACAATATTATATTATATCTTTTTATTTACCCATTAAAATTTTAAAAACTTAGCCCCCAACATTTTTGTTCAAGCTCCGCCACCGGTGACAAAGCTTGTTCACTGGATCGAAAAGCTAACTGCTAGCAACACAATTAATGACGGACTTAACAAAGTCAACCTTTAAATTAGTTCATGGGAGAAAAAGAATAAGAGAAAAAAGGGCATAACCTATTACCTGAATGACCACAGGAATGCATCCTTGCAAAACACTGTCTTCCATGCGTCCACTCCAACCATCCCCAGGAAACACTCCACAGAAAACAGAGTTTGCTATTTCTGCATGATAGTTATCAGAACGTACTGGGGTCACGATGACATCTTCTGCATGTTGTTTCCCTAGTTTTCCATCCTTGTTGGGGCTTGATCCAAACTCTTCTCCCAACTTTTGTCTTATACCCATACTATACCTGCATCATTTTGTACATTGTGTCTTCTATCACATTGAGAAGAAAAAAAAATCAAAACATCCAATAATGTTTGTTCATAAAAAGTGAGGGAAGTTATGCAACTTTATAAACAACTTCAGGAAACCAGAATGTAAAGGTTACTAGCAAGAGACAATGTGAACATTCTTTGAACAAAATATTTTCTAGTAAACTTACGAATATTCTGGTCTTCCATGAGGGTAAGCTGGTCCCAAATTCCCATTAAAGTAGAACAGTGTCTTCCGCTTTTCACGGGGCCTGAAAACATTGCATTATTCGATTTCAAAAACAATATAAATAGAACAATGGATTCAAACATGACTAGAAAAAACAATTAAGTTCTTATACCGAGCCCAAAGTTTCATAGTCAACATGTTAGCATCAGGAACTTTCCAAGCAGGAAGTACGAGATCTTTGTCAGGGTCAAAGCACGGATGAACGCCTCTTCTATCAGACGAAATTGAATCCCAATTATCAGCCCAATAGGCTGTAGTTGAATGGTTATGTTTTGTATTTGTGTTTCCCCAGTGCACTAACATCATGCTGTTCCATATTTCCTTAGGGGCATAACAAGCACCTTCATCCCATGAAAAGAACTGCCTTCAGAGATAAAAGTGGAACTATTAGAACTTGTGTCTTATAAGCAAATATGATAAACATTACTTTGTAGAAAAATCTTCAATATATATGAAAAGACAATCTCCTTGGACATACCCAGATGTGGTCCCTTCCTGATGAATGATTCCAATAAGGATATTGCTCAACAATGTGATTATACGCTTTTTTAGAATATTCCAAAGTGATAGAGCTCCTCAACCCATTATGCTCCTAAACTTGTTCAATAAAATGCAGGAAAAGTGAGAAATACTACTTTGGACTCACTTATAAGCGAAAATACCTATTTTTATGCTAAGTATGGATGGTAGTTAAAGTACATATAATTTTCTTCATTTCATATAAACAAGGAAATACATTTACTATTTACTATTCTACTCCTAATTATAATGGTCACTTCCTCCCAACATCAAGGAATTAATTAAGGGTGATTTTGTATTAATAACATTGAATATGGATACATTAGTTGACATTTGCTTATATTTGAGTCCAACAAATGTAGACATATTTTTGCTTATAATTGAGTCCGAATGGAGTATTAGTATAAAAGATGAAGTATGCAGCCAACACTACATACATAGATGTATCCAAGTATATATTCCAAAACAGATCTACAATCCACGAGTAACAAAATCTGAGTATTTATGGAAGTAAGCACAAACAACTAACAAATGACTGAAAATAGTTTCATCCACCTACCCGAAAAGGGGGAAAATAAAATCCAACTATTGCTTAATTTATTTCCATTTTGAAATTACTAAATAGGCACGTCGACAGAAAGCAAATCCATGTACATCATACCATTGATGTTAGTATATTCTACAAATGCATTGCAGTAAATATAGCAATTAATAAGATATACCTGCAAACTCAAGTGAGGAGCATCATCACCACGAGTTATGATGCATGAATCAAGAATCGGAACAAAGAAAAAGTCTGCTTCTTCACCATTTAGAGTTCGATGAGGACTAGCTAGCAAACTCTCATAAATTGCCATCTGCAGATATGTAGATCCACGATATAAATATATAGCAAAAAGATATAAATTTTACCAGCCGAAATGCTCCTAAACAAATGTCATGGAATACCTGAGCACCGTACAGCTGCTCTGTCCATATTGTTGCATTATTGCCATCATAAATTCTATTTACACACTCTAGCTTAAAATGGCGTCCCTATAAAAACCAAAAAGAATAAATGTAAAACAAAAATAGATAAACATCAAAAAAAATCTTGGGATGTAATCAATAGAATTGACAGATTATCTTCACCTCCAATAGTAGACTGTTGAACTCAGGGGGTAAATCATAAATATATATAAGAGGCCTTTTCTTTGCCACCACAGGATTAAGATTGATTAATTTTTCACTGACATGAATATTGTCAGGAACATCAATCCGAGCTGGACGAAGCCAACTAGGCCACTCTCTTATAGAAGATATCACTGATGGAATGCTGCAATCTGCTCCGTACCAACCATTATCACACTGAAAATAAAACTATATTCAATTTATCTATTGATATTGGATGGAAATGAAAAGTGTCGAATCAAAAATACACAAAATTGAGCTTATCTACAGAAATAGGATGGAAACAAAATAGGATCGATATTGCACAAGATGTGTAAGTAATTTCATTCATCCTTGTGTTTTCCTTGAGAAACTTCTGTGCGATTTAAAGGGATTCCTGGTTGTGTTATGGTTTTTTAATGTTGCGTTATTTCTGTTTCTATGTTCTATTATTTGGTTGACTGGTTTTGTATTCTTATTGTTCTATATTTATTTTAAGTTGTCTCAATATAAGAATCTTAAAAATTGAGGACTCGTGCAACTTCATTTACAGGTTGATGAATTGAGTTTACAACAGTACCACAAGTTTAAATAGATTCTAGCATTTGACAACTTGACTGCCAACATACACAAATTGAAAAATGTCTCTACAGAAGGTTAGGTATCCTCTTTGCAAGCCTATGTGATTTGTTTCAAGATTAAAAAAATAAAAAAAATAAAAAAATAAAAATAAAAAACTTCATCAAACAAGTTTTAGTCGTAATTTGTTTACTACCAGTCAATCCTATGTCAGCAAAGAAAAAACAATAGATGGCAAGTATTTAATTTTCTAGTAAACAAGTGAAACCGCAAAGATAGGTGCCACATTATTAAACTAAGGAATCACCTGACAAAATCCACCACGACACTGGCCATGTCCATTGCACTGATTAATGCAAACAGATTGAACAGGCACTTCACAAAATCGGCCCCAAAGACCATCATATTTGCAATCACATTCCTCTTTGAATTTTATCTTTCCCTCATATGCTTCAACTGGGTCTACATTACACCAACCTGGTATACTACCATTAGTTGTGAACACATCTTGATCAACTTTTGTCCAGTTCACTATTTTGGGACCGCCAGGTTCAGAAGGCTGACTGAAATAGATTTAAGGCGCATGACTTAAATTGTAAATTGAGAAAGAAAAAAAACTAGGGACCAAAATACAATACTAGTAATTCAACTTTACATACTTAAATTGAAACCCACATGTCTCTGCCAGTGGTCGATGTGGATATTTTGTTCCTTCACCACAGAAGCACATTGCCCTTGTTTTGTCACAGTTGGCTGGGCAAATTGATACAACCCATCGTCCAAATGGCTCATGTAGTGATCCTGGATAGTTGCATTCTAACTCTTGTTTGTCAACGCATCCATCTCCTGTCACCTCAGAAAATAGAATGATTTTTCAAACCAAATAACAAATTATGTTTTGGTGCAATTATCAAAGATATTCCAAAAATGGTACCAAAATAAATTAAGAGTATTTTCATTTCAGATTCTCTTTTTGTTCTTTCTTCCCAACTTCTTTGGTAGAATAACAAGAGAAAGGTTTGCTATATGTAGAATTAAATTTAAAATTTATTCTCATTTGTTCAACACTAGAAGAATCTTACATCTAAATGTATCCCGTTTTTAACAAAGATCAAAATTAACGGTACGAGCCTCAGAAAAAAGTAACATGTCAGCCATTAGTTGGTGGAACAAATGTTGCAGGAAATATATCTAATAAAAACTCCAAAGCACTTCGTTATCTAACAAAAACTCTTCATTTGAGAAAATGATTTAAGGCATGCTTGGAGTTAAAAAACAACCCAGTAGGTCCTTGACATGGTGATTGTGTCCAATTTACCAGTTATTGAAGGATGTTTGTGAATATCAGTTGATAAATGATATGAGAAAGCTAGAACTGCATTATCATCAAAATGAGTTATCTTCTACTATTTGCAGCTTCTAACCGAGCATTATGTACCTGGTCAATAAAACGAAAGTAGGGAACAGAACTAACCATCATAACCAAGAAAGCATCTACATTGTCCCAACTCTCGATTACAAACTCCCAGGCCACTGCAGTCATTTTTGCAGTCATTGCCGCCTATTATCTGTAACCAATCACATTATTTATCAGTAAAGTTTATATTAGGTGATAAGAAAACAACTCAATGCCAATAACAACCATACAACTTCAGCAAAAACTTAACACAAAACCTCTGAAAAACAATTCAAAAATAAGACAAGAAACAAAAACATAAAAAGAGGAAATGCAAGCTAAGAATTAGAATATCAACTGTCACCTCAGAAATGTTGACATCCTTTGTAATAGAATCACAACCTGAAAGCCACCGGCCAATCTCAGGCTTCCACGGTGCACCCTTATAAGCTACTGAACTGTGCAAGTCAGCTGGAAACTGATACTTCAAATCAATTGCAGGTTCTTCCAAGCCATGGTTGCTAACTAAATCTGCTGATGATACATTATTTGAGACGCATGAATCTGAAGCTAGCTTAAAATAATCAAAAGAGGGTGTCAAAGGGAACAAGAACAGATGAACAACAGAAACCAATGCCACAACCGAAACGATTGATGCGGCAAGAGACCAAGAGCATCTCCAGTTTTTCATGGAGAACAAATCAAACTGGTCTCTTGCCATTCACCTAACCTCAAACACTACAAAACAAACTTCTTTAATTCACCAATCTCTCTTCTTGACATCACAACCTGCAAACATCAACAATCAACAATATAATAATACTATAGTATTGCTTACAATGACCATAACCAAAATCATAGAGCCATAACATTACAAAACTCAAATATGCTTTTCTTTAAAATAATATAGAGAATGAGAAAATTATTATTATTAAAAGTGGTAGCGATGTCGATGGGGATTTAAACTTTGTCTCTTAAGTTACCAGGTTAAACTTTTACCACTTATCTGACACCTCATCTACAAGCTCAACTAGACTTCAAAACTAACGAAGAAACTTTGTATCATCGACACTTCGATCAAAGGTTGTCCCAGTAACACTTGTGGGTGTCAGACACGATACAACACCAGCACATTGATTACGTTCAATTAATTAATTTTATCAAATTATTAGCTTTGTCAGCAGCGTCGTGTCATCGTAGAGAAAAAATACTAAAACATTGACAAATAACTATTACCAGTACTATAGCAAAAAAACCCCCATTTAAATATTCAATAAAAAAAACAATCAAAATTGAATTTGAATAAAAAAATGCAATGCTAATTCACCATGTGAATTCTGACATTAGCATATTACAGTTGACTACTCACCCTTCTCAGATCTCAATCGAAATCAGAGAACCTCACTCCGCAATGTGGAAGAAGAAGAAGAATAACTCAATTAAAAAAACTGAATTGACAGGAAGGGTCCTTTTGAAGTTGCTATAAAAAATTGGTAACGTGTGATTGATGATTTTGGTCAATGGGGTTGTGAAGAGCTGAATTGTAGATTGTTCGTTCTCCTGGGTTATATGATGGTATGTAATAAATGTGTCATCACTAAGTTGAATTTAGATTTCAGAAACAGATTCGTGAAAGTGAAAGGGAGAGTTTATGGAATTTGTTAATGGTGCCATGGGGGTTTTATTTTCATTTATTGCCTGCCGGCTGTGCTTCCTCCCAATCATTATCTTTTGTTTTTTTTGTCGTGCTAATAACTTTTGATTTTTTTTTTTTTT
>JBBPBT010000230.1:3050385-3093592 GCA_037974875.1 Cicer bijugum
ATTATTTATAACTATTTTCTATTTTTAGTTATTTTTTTTATAAATAATTATCTTGAGATATTAGTCATATTGTGTTTGATTTACTTTATTTTTATATACTTGTTATGACATTGTGATTTTATATATATTTATTAATATTTAGTAATTAATATAAAGTGTTGATGTTATATTTATTTATTTTATAATTTGGATTATTCTCTATAGATGATAATATTTTAATTTTAGTATTTGAAAAGAAAAAAAATATTATTATAGGGATTATTTTAAATATGAGATTTTTGGTTATTAAAATATTTTAAAAGATTAATTATTTTTATTTATAAATTATTAGTTTTGAAATAGTAATAATGCTTTATTAATAAAATTGTGTTTACAAAAATAAAATAAAATAAAACTATTAAAACCTAAAAGGAGACCAATGAATTTGATTTATGTATGAAATCTTATTGTTAATAAAATAAAAAAAAAAAAGGAAAGGAGTTGGAAGGGCAGCCGTAAAATCAAAGAGGAAACACAACAATAACCCTATCGTTTGATACCAGTGATCGATAACTGTTCCATAAATCTTTCTCTATTTTTGCCCAAATTTGAGTATCTTATTTCATTCATATAACTCATCAATTAAACATAATTTTCTAGATTTTTAACAACCCCAATTTCTCTCTAAAATACCCTACTTCTTCGTTTGTAGAATTCGTTATTTTGCACCGTTCTCCTTCACCGTTAGTCCAATTTGAGTGAAACCAACGCCAAAACGATCATGTGAAAAGTGGCTATATTATCCACTTATTGGGCTTCTGATTTATTGTAATTTTCCTTGACCAAATTTCAAATTTAGTTTTTAGAGTATCTTCTCATAATTTATTTTTAATGTTTAGCCATAAACTGTCGAGTTAGATCAATTGAAAGACAAAGAGTCAATGAACAAAGGTTGTTTGGTCGTGGAATCGTATTCGTGTGAGAAAGCCTGAAAATAAGGTAAGGGGTGAGAGAGTGTTTAATTCATTAGTATAATATAATTTAAGATGAACAAGAAAATCATATTTCTTATCGATTCATTCGGGGCTCGCTACGTACGGCAGTAGCCCTTTGAGCGATAAATAAATTAATGTTAAAATATGAGAATTGTGAGGTTAAAATATGAAATAGAAATATTTATAAGGTATTGATTGATTTAACTTCGTTAAATAGGTGGTATTGGATATTATTGTGATGTTTGATTTATTTATATTAAATGTGTGATATTTGATATTATTGTGATATTGAATGTTGAATGAATTTTATGTATATGTTTGATTAGACGTGTTTATGTGATGTGATAATAAAAAGTGAATTTATTTTGATACGCTTATGCGATTATAATGATGTATAATTAATAATAACAATGTTATGAATTTGTGACAAGCCTATGTGATGATGTATGCTTGATGATAGTGATGCTATAAATTTGTGATGAGTTTATGTGATGAGATATGATTAATGATAGTGATGTTGTGAATTTGTGATGAGAATATTGAAGTAACCCAATAGTTGGTGAAATAATTGTGATTTCAATTTGTGTTTGAGATGATGGTTCTTAATGGAGTATCAAAGGCCAATGAGGGGAGAAAATAAATATTGAGAAATTGTGAAGTGAAGATTATTTTGTCATCATATAGGTAGGGCCTGACAAGTCTAGTGATTCCGGGGAAGTACAACTAAATGAGCCTAATCATGGCGGTCTAGTGTCGAGCCTTAAGGCAAGATTGTTAGACCTTGGAGGTATTCGGGTGGGGAATTCGTAGGTGACTTGGAGGTAGCACTCCAAATGTCGGGAGCTACCACGCAACACACGTTTACCTCGACTGTCACGTATATGTGTCTCGGGTTGAGTTGAGGGGATCTATTAGGACAGGGCCAATTTGAACTGTCCGTCCATCGGAATGGTGGCATAGTATCAAGCCTCCTAACCAAGTACTTCAGTGTTAGAATGATGCCACATTGTGAAATAGAGTCTAAGCTCATGCATAACATTGTATTTTATTGTAATTGTTTTGTTGTTATTAATATGTATTGTGTGTGGTGATAATTTCTCTTAGATAATTCGATGTTATAGTGAAATCTATTGATTTTCGTTGAGGGATTTTGACCTTTGAAATTTGAATGTGATATTTTCTTGATGGAATATTTGTGTAATGATACGGTCCTATTATAATTGTTTGCGTGTTCTTCTTACTTGTATTATATTGTAATCATGATTTCGAAACTCACCTCCTTCGTTGTTTGTGTTTGACTAGTTGGGTCCTATGTTTACGAAATTGTAGTTATTAGACGTTAATGAGTCTTGAAGTTCAAGTTTGGGAGGAACTCCTGCTCTGATAGGTGATACCGAGAATAAGGGTTTTAATTTGTATTCTACTTATTTAATTTGAATCAAATTTTTGTATGAAAACCTTAGAAGTACTAGTAAGTTTTTAGAATTAAATCAAGTAATTATATTTAAATCAAGCTTATTGAGATTGCACTAATTTAATGGATAAAATAAGTTTAAAGTGTTTTTATTTTTGAGGAACTTGATATCCTAAACTAAAAAAAAAGTTTTTATTTTCTTAGAATTATATTTTTATTTATCCGCTGCAAATTTAATACGAATATGATATAAATTATTACATATATTATTTTGGGATTTAGGATGTCACACTATACTTCCGACTTAGCTAATCCCCACCATATATGAGAACTTCAACATATTCTTCATTTAATTTAGAATAAAATTCATCAATAACTCTACCTCACACATTAATTGTAGACTCAAACTCCATAGTTGAGATTAGAATGTCTAATACATAAACAATCATCCTAGACAAGATCTTATATTTCATGTTCTTGTTCCTCCACCAATCCAAAGCACTAAAAGATTTAGTGTTAGGAACGTAAATACCTTCATCGAGATAATATTGTAATTCTGCTTTTATTGAAAGAACAATTTCATTTTCACGCAAATATAGAGTTACATACTCATCATATAATTTTTCTAATGAACTTTTGACCTTCTTTATATTCTCATCAACAATTTCTTTATACATCAAGGAAAAACATATATGCATCTTATGAAATTTTCACCTAGGATCCAAAACACTAGCAATAGCCATCAACATATTACATTCTCGCCAGTATTTGTCAAACTTTATTTTCATTGGACCAATCATTTCTTTCATAAAGAGATCTTTATATTCAACTATCATACTAAGTATTTGATTAACCTTTCAAACTTCTACTAGATACAAATTAGTAGTTGATGTTCACTACTAACATTTAAAATAATAGTTGATTAACTACTTGAGATGCATGAGTTGCACGATTAAATATTTCTAATAACTTACAAACTTTCTCAATTTTTTTTCATTCTTCAAGTGAAGGAGCATAATCATAATGAGGCTTTCTTTCTTTGTAGGCTACAAATACAATTTTAAATTTCAAATCAGTTGAAAACAAATTAAATGTTAAATTCCATCTTATTTGATAATCAATGACGAGTTTCCTTTAATTCAAGTATTTCTGCTCAACCACATCACAAAATATCCTTAGTCTTGCATCATGTGGTTAACATATTTGACATTTTCACAGATATTAAAAATGATATCTTTAATTTTACTAAGGTTGTCTTGCACAAACAAGTTCAATATATGTGCACAACATCAAACGTGAAACAAAGACTCACCAATTATTAACTTGCTATTTAGAGATAAACTTTCTATTAGACATCTTAAGCCAGAATCGTTGTAAAAAGAAATATCAATAAATTCTTAGAAAAATTTATTTTCAATTCCCGAAATTTTCAAACATTTGTATATAATATCATCCACATCAATATCAAGCTTTGGAGGGAGCACTTTCAAAAAATTCAAAACTCTTTTGAATATTTCATTTTGCATCAATGCAATGTCATGCATATATTCAACTACTTGATAGCTAGATTTCCACATATCAATAGTTAAACTAATCTTGTTCACATTTTTGAAAAGTTTCTTACATTTTCTTCTCCATCTCAAGTAGTGTCAAACAATCACTTTTCATTTTTTGTTGTTTTATGAGTAACCTTATAAAAATTGATAAAGTAAAATCTGTTATAAAGTTTTACCGAGTGGAATTATGTAAATAAAAGGAATACAAAATAATTCTTTTAAAAAATAACATTAAAAAAATTATTAATAAAAAAACATATGAAAATAACATAATGACATTAAGCAATATATGTTATGTGAAACACTTCCCAAATTCATCCAAGCGTGAGAACAACCCCTACAAAGCTTTTAAATAGCTCAACCAAATCCCCTCAAACAAATTCAATCAGATTAATTAATAATATATAATATTGTTATTACTAACTTTTAAATATTTACAAAGGGATCACACATCTTTTATGCATTTCTTTACTATTGTTTTACAAATTCACATATACAGCCGTGATCTCATATTTATTTTAACTTACATAATCTAAAATTAAAGCAACTTCAATGAAATATCTAAAAGATTTTTAAGAGTTTTTACAAAGGTTTTACTAAAAAAATTACAAAGATAAAAGAAAAAAAAATCAAGATTTTAAAATAGTAAATATTGAAGTTTTACTTGAAATCTTCAACAGATTCGATAGGACTTTTGTGTGATATGTTTTCTTATGTTAGTGTTCTTGTTGTTTATAGAGAGAAAGTGGTAGAGAAACGTAAATGACTAGTATAATCGTAAATGTAACACCCCATTTTTCTTAGCGAGGGTGTATTTTTTTTTAAAGAAATTAAAATAAAACAGAGAAATAAATAAGGTAACACCTTTGGATAAATAATTAAGTCATTATAATTTACAAGCAGCGGAAAAGTTACTCAAAATATGAATTCAAAATATTTACATAAAAAAAGTGGTACAATCTTCCAGTTTAAAATAAGAACAACCCAAAAGAAAGACATTTGTTCCCTCTGTGTCAACCTAGTATGATCATTCTACAAAACAAGCGATCTCCACGCGCCCTGTGAGATCCTCCTAACGTAGCTCCAATCAAACATTCCTATCTACATTCCCATCCGTAGGGTACGAATCGGTAGGATCATCCTGGCTCTCATCTGAGGGCAAAGCCCAAATTTCCACAATAGTTGTAAAGGGTCACCAACCGAAATTAACAGTTAACACATAACATTTAAATTTTTAAATGCATACAATATCCTCTCAACTAAGCATGCACCTTAAAAGGATTTTTCATATGCTAAAAGTTCATATAATGCTTGCCAAATGTAAATGAAATCAAATAAAGTTCTCAATCCATCAAGTAATATATAACTGACCAAAACATTGATAAATCAATTGAGCAATCAATTATCTAACTCAAAATAAGATTTTCCACTGAGCCAATCGATTGGGCAAATCGATTTCCTAAAAGTTTTTAGTGAAAATTGAACTCTGAACTTACATCAATCGATTGGGGAAATCGATTTTGTGAAAGACTGAGCCCCTGTATTGGCCAATCGATTGGGCAAATCGTTTTCGTGAAAGACTGAGCCCCTGTATTGAAGCCAATCGATTGGGCAAATCGATTTCGTGAAAGACAGAGCCCCTGTATTGAAGCCAATCCATTGGACAAATCGATTTCGTGAAAGACAGAGCCCTTGTAATGAATCCAATCGATTTTCTAAATCAATTTCTTAAGTGGTTTTGAAAAAACACATTACCAAATTGATTGGGTAAATCGATTCCCCTGTAAATTCTTCCAAAAATACATAAATTAACTCAATCATATTCAAACACAACTCCAAATCTTAACACTTAGCAATTCCCACGCGATCACAACGACAAAATGGGCTTCGAAATAGTTTTGAAATCAACATGCTATCACACCAT
Organism: Cicer bijugum; assembly: GCA_037974875.1. Classification (NCBI taxonomy): domain Eukaryota; kingdom Viridiplantae; phylum Streptophyta; class Magnoliopsida; order Fabales; family Fabaceae; genus Cicer; species Cicer bijugum. The sequence goes on from JBBPBT010000230.1 coordinate 3,056,254, forward strand.
TCCAAAATGTAACACTTAGCATAATCAACACAATCACAATGACATCTCAAGTTTCAAAACACTCCAACATAAACTTGAATTAAAACACGACTCGTGTGCCGAGCACCCTAATGCAATGCGTATATGCCAAAATGCATGGACTCGGAATTCCAAACCAAAACCCTCCTCAAAGGGCCGTAAATCATAATTGTACCGCCTATCGCAGGCCAAAGTACCAATTACCGAGGTGCCACCTATCATGGGTCAGCACGATTTACTAAAAAGCGTAAATCATAAACGTACCACCTATCACGGGTCAGTACTGTTTACCGAGGTGCCACCTATCACGGGTCAGCATGATTTACCAAAAGAAAAAACGTAAGTCGTAAGTGTACCGCCTATCACAGGCCAAAGTACTACTTACCGAGGTGCCACTTATCATGGGTCAGCACAACTTACCAAAAAGTAAATCGTAAACGTACCACCTATCACGGGTCAGTACTATTTACCGAGGTGCCACCTATCACGAGTCAGCACAATTTACCAAATGAAATGCATGAGCATACACTGACTCCATTCACAATAATCGTTAAGTAAATGCAGATATTAAAAGATTCCCCATTTTTAATACTCATTTAACTTAAACGATTTTCACGCCAAACATTAAGCAAACAGATATATTAAGAGATTCCCCATTCTTAATATACTTTTGACTTAAACGATTTCCACAACAAAACATTCAGTAAACAAGATAGTAAGAGATTCCTCATTCTTAATACTCATTTAACTGAAATGATTTTCAAAAACAAACATTAAGTAAACAAGACATTAAGAGATCCCCATTCTTAACGCCTAGTTAACTTAAACGATTTTCAAAACAACATTAAGTAACCAAGACATTAAGAGATTCCCCATTCTTAATGCCCAGTTAACTTAAACGATTTTCACAAACACCCATTAAGTAAACAAGACATTAAGAGATTCCCCATTCTTAATTCTCGTTTAACTTAATGGTTTTCAAATTCCACACAAAACAAACTCAAACATACTTTCACATTCAATCCATAATTCACACCAAAACACATCAAATCATTTTTCCACACAAGCCGCACAAAACACATCTCAAAATTCTATAATTATCACTTATGAACATGTCGAATACGACGACACTAATCCACACAATCAATTTCATTTATTCCAAATCATACATACATGAGGTAAATTCATTTTCCATGAAACATTCATCAATATAACCAAAACCTAACTCTAAGATTTTACCTATAAAACCTTAGATTCATTTTCCCCCAAATCAACACTTTAACCCTAACAAAATCCTTTTCCACACAACCATAGATAAGTCCCTAAATGCAAACTAAAAGTTTGGAAGGAGCCCTTACCTTCACGTTAGCTTTAACGTTCGATTACGGTACCGCGAGTAAATCCGGTAAACTCTCCACTTGCAACGTCGCTTCCAAAGTTGGTCCACTAGCACCGTAGCACGGAGGTGAACAACCTTCCCTTCTATCACTTCTTGAAAGGAGGCTTAGATCTAGATGAAACGGGAAGATTTGTGTTTGACAGTTTCGAAATCCCTAACACCGTTTTTCTTCGTTTTCGAATCAAAGAGGAAGAGTGAAGTTGAGAAATCTTTGTCCTATCACCCACCCAGCCTTGGGTTTCTTTTCTTGAGCTTAAAGAAGCAACGAAAATGGAAGAAAAGATGGAGGGAAATGTGTGGTCGCGAGGCAGAGGAAGAAGGAAGAAACGTTTCTTTCTTTCTTTGGTTTTTCCTTTCTTTTTCTTTCTTTCCTTTTTCTTTCTTTTCTTTCTCTTTCTTTTCTTTCTAATCCCTTTCTTTTTCCCCCCACACAACATATATGCATATATTTTAATATATATATATATATATTATTTACTTTTAACAAATATCTTCCAATCTAGATATTTATTAAATTTACCATTTCACCCATAACGCATTAAATTCTTCGTAAAAGATTTTATCGACGAGTAATTTTAATCGAGCGTCAAAATATCTTTTTGATCATATAAACTCCAAAATATTAATAACTTTGGCTTAAAAGCCTCCAAGTTCAATACCAAAAATATACTAAAATACACAAAGTACACTTTAAAATTATGGATCTTACAGTAAACAATAAACAATTAAAGTTTCTTAGCCTTATATACTAATATATATAAAAGTAATCAATAAATAGTATTTGCTTAATTTATATATATTTATTAAAAAAAAAGTCAATGCAGCATACATAGTATAAATGCAACGTGCAACATGGAAATGTGAATGAACGTAGAACGACAAGGCAACTAGGCAAGGTACATGGTATGATATAATAATAAGAAGAATAATATGGAAAATGGTAATAAAGTTGCATTATTTTCAAACACAAATTTGAAGTCCGGCTTCGAAGAATAGGGAACAACAGTCGAGAAACATACTATTTTTTTATTCAATAAATATTAAATAACAATGTCAATAAATAATAAAATATACATCAATTTTAAATAAAATATAAATAAAAAATATAATTGAATAGTTAATATATATAGACTTAATTTTCAAGTCTATCAAGTTTAATAGATTCTTTTATAAACTTGAGTCTGACATATTTAAATTAATAAACTTTGAAAAAAATTTAAACCTAACATTTTTATTAAAATGACAGACTATACCAAACTTTAAATATATCAGCCAATAATCCCTGAGAGATTATCTACACTACGCGAAAAATAGGATTTTACAGCGCTTTTTTTTAAGCCATTTACATAGCTTTTTCAAAAAAATAAACGATGTAGTATCTAGCGCTGTAAAAAGATACAACAACGCTTTTTAAAATAAAAAAGTACTATAAAATAGGTAGATATATTGTGCGCTTGTTATACTCGTTTTATATGGCTTTTTCAAAAAAGCGTTGTAAAAGGTGCATTCAATAGATGCATTATTATGCACCTTTTACAGAGCTTTTTCAAAAGAGCGTTGTAAAAGGTACATTCGATAGATGCATTATCATGCACCTTTTACAACACTTTTTCAAAAGAGCGTTGTAAAAGGTGCATTCAATAGATGCATTATTATGCACCTTTTACAACGCTTTTTCACAAAAGCGTTGTAAAAGGTGCATTCAATAGATGCATTGTTATGCATCTTTTACAACGTTTTTTCAAAAAAGCGCTGTAAAATGTACCTTCTTATTTTAGTTTTATCAAAAAATGTTGTAAATGGAATTTCTAAAAATTGCTTTTTAGTTTTTTACGGTATTTTTTTAGAAAGCATTATCTTTTAATTTTTTTTTCAAAATCATTTTCATCCAGAATCAGTTCACAATGAGTTCACACAATCATTTCACAATCAGTACACAACAACAGAACTATATAACTTAACTTTATAACTTTACACAATTAGTTCACAACATATTAATATACATATTCACATATTGACAACAACACATAACTATATACATATTCATATAACCAAATATTCACAACTTTTCAAATGTGTCATATTCATATACATATAACTATCAGAACTACACAGAACAGAACTACCATATATTCAAATAACTACCCCTTGCAGGATGCTATTTTCCAGCAAATCAAATAATTTTCATTTCAATCATATACTGACACCAGTCTTCCTTAAATTCAATTAGATCTCTTTCAAAGTATGTTGGACTGGAATTGTTCAAGTACTGTGCAATATAAAAATTGAACATAAATAAGTTAGAATCAAATATATACATAGTTTATATATGAAAATCAATTAATGAAAATATCGTACCGTTTCTGGGATTATAGTTTGATTCATATCAACAATCTCCGTCATGAATTGCAATAGTACCCACAATTGATGTTGTTAGTTTGACGAGGGCACTATAAAATAAAATATATAAGTCAATAAATATTTGTGCATTGATTGTAAATGAAATTTTAAAGGCTTATATTTCAAACCGTTATTGGAATCCATGTGATGTTATTTGACTTTTGTTTTGACACTGTAGCACATCTTTGAGCTCGAAAAACTTGTAAAGCACTATTGAATAAATAAATGTGATTATTATAGCATTAACAAACACATTATTTATATATATATGTAAGAAATAAATGAATATTACTTACGTGTCGAACATAATCTTTATATTGGATTGATTTTTGTAATTGTCGTGCAAGGGATCTAAATAGTATATAAGTTTAGAGGTCGCATTGATTGCAAATAGCACCCAATGTGCCCTACAACAACAAAAATTTGGTTGGCAATTTTGTTTACACAACTAATAAATTAAGATCTCATAAATTAAAAAAGATATAAATAAAGAATATATAATTATGTACCCTGAATTATATGGTGCAAGGAACAACATATCCTCCTCTCTATTTCCTAAGAGGATATGTACAACGTATTTCTTTACATTCACTAGATCAAGTTTAAACATCGAAAGCTTATCCAGAGATAAGAACGAAAATCTATTTGACGATATGCGCGTGCACACCAGCTTCTCATACAAAAACCTTCAATGAAAATTTCAAATTAGATTAATTACAAATAAATTAAATTAATTGCCAATAAATGCAATTAAAAATAATTTTTACCTAATGTATAAGCTAATGACAATAGCACTCAACTCCTTATGGTTGAGAAGTTCGTATATGTGCTCTTTTTCAAGTAGTTCTTCATACTTATATCTGAATATAGCTTTATCCATGCTTATGATCTGTGAATCGTTGTTGCTGCCCATATCCGTTTTTACTTGTATGTCAAGACACGACCCATATGTAGCAAGGCATGGCTGACTTATTTTAGGAGCAAGAGCAGCAACTGATTTTCCTCGATCGTGTTTTTGAGCAACAACTTTGGTAGCTTTATAACCCTCCGGCTTTTGAAGTTTGCCAGCTTTATTATCCTCCAATTTTTGAAGTTTATCGACTTTATTTTTACCACGAACATCCAGTTGTGGTGTGGCAGGTGCTTTATTCTGGCAGCTAGTTTGTTGTGCGGGTGGTTTATTGGATTGAATCTGAAAAATTGAGGTTAATTAGTTTGTTAGTTTATTGAATCTGAAAAAATGACAAACCTTTTTCGGCGATGTACTGACTCGTTTCTAGGAATCTTCTTATCATTCCCTTTAGGCTTTGTCTGAATATAAATAAATGTGAAATTAAAGTTAACAGCGGAAAAAACCCAACAATTAAATATAATCAATCATAATCATATATCGTGCAATTAAATATACATATCAATTGAACATACATTTCAATTAATTAAACATACCTTATCAAGGGCAACAAGATGTGTGGGCCATGCCACGTAATTACCAACTGCTTCGCCCAAATACTTCATATATGCATCGTTGTCCGGTATAGGCAACGGTGCATTTGGTTCCAAAGCAATAACTAGTGATACTTTGACATGGCTCGCAAGGATCAGTGTGTTGTGCAATACATCTCCCAAAGTATTGTACAATGTTCCTTTTCCGACCTTGTGATGAGTAGGAGAGGATAAGTACAACACGCAAGGAGTGACACCCTAAATCAATGGTTAATTCATAAGTATGTGAACAAATTAGGTTGAATGAATTTCTTATTTTATTAAGTAATTAATTACCTCGGGAAGACGTTTGAGACCAATGTTGCAACTCACGTTTTCACTCTCCATTTGTATTTCATGTTGGAGCTGATCCGGAAGTTACTTGTCTTTATTCATCTTCACCAAGAGTGCCACTTGCTCTAATAGCAATTCAAGCTTCTCTAATACTTCCTCATTAGATGGATTTTGGCGCTTCTCTTGTGAAAAACAACTTTTAGGAGTTACGCCAATTCCTTTCCCCTCACGCGACCGACATATTTAGGAACATTAAACACTTTACCGAGAATGTCCCTGCAACTAGCTTTGTTGTCCTCTTGATTTTCCGAACTTTGTTCGAGATTCACCTAAAATACACGTAGGATTAAAAAGATAAGTTCAATATCATTTTTAAAACAATATTAAAAAAATATTAAAATGATAATATACTTACACAAAATTCTATTACTTTTTGAACATTTTCGTAATCAACCTCTCCATCCTTATTTACACAAGCTTCCTTCCACAAGATATGACGATCCAATGGTTGATCGGATTGGGTGTCTTGTAGCTATTCGTTAAAATCACAAACAAAATATTAGTTAGAAACTATAGTTTATAATGTACCACATTATATAAAAGTGACGTTTAATTACTTAGAAGATTTTGCTCTAGACGTGCATATCCCATACGAGATTTTTTGTATGGGTGCGTCAGATTTTTTGCCCTCTTGCGATTTGTCTTACTTATATTCTATATTAAAAAAAATAACAACCGTGTAAAAATATAAAATACGCTATGAATATGAATAATAAAACACAAATGCTAATAAATGAATCACTTACCACAAACGCGGGGTCTGAACATTTTGCTACAAATGTGCTCCATTCTTCATTTGATATATAATGTTTATATATTTTTGGAGCTTCAACATTCATATTTTCTTCACGATCTTTTAGATAGCAATTTGAGAGGTGAGATCTAAAACCCCAGTGTATTTTCCCGGCAACTCTCAACACGTAGTTCTTTTTCACCTCGTCAACAGCAAAAGCAGTCTGCAAACGAAATAAAGATATAGTTTGAGTAAAGTATTTCAATGGCAAAAATTATAACTAACAAAAAAGTTGATCAAAAAAGTTACTTGTATATCAGTCCATAGTATATTTTTCGCATCCTTCAACGCCTTATCTCTCCAATTGTAAATTGTGATAGGGATATTCTAACGAACAATAGCCCCAATATAACTTACAAACATGGAGCTGTTGGGGTCAATTGGCTGACCACTCTCATTCCACCCAACCTAATAAACTCATATAGTAAGTACATGCTTTCAAAAAAGATAAAAAAAATAAACAGCAAACAAAGTATAGTATACCTCAAATTTTATGTCACTACTCCTTGCTTTTATGACATTTTGCATGATTGTTGCACCACGTTTGACTTCATTTTCATAAGTCTTAGTGTTGACAACTTTCTCATTTTGACGATCTAAATTCTTGTGGGTATCCAGTTATCTACAACAAGTTCAACATGCAGTTCAGTATAACTTCAACAAGTTCAACATTCAGTAGTTTAAGTACGTAGTAGTATAAGTTCAACATGCATTTTAGTGACAACAAAAAATTAATAAATACAATACCTGAATAGTGAGAAGAAATACGTAGGGTTCATAGGAGAAGGAACACTGAGAATGCGCAGAAATACGAACAGACAGAGTATGGTTCGCATAAATACGTAATGAGGGTTACGTATTTCAATAAGAAGAGATGATTCGTATGGTTCGCAATGGATAATAACACATATGGAGATGGTTAGCAATGGAGATGATAGTGGCAATATGGTTCACAATGGGATAATAACACAGATGATAGGGTTCACAATGAGAAGAACGATGAAGAGGAGGAGAACACTAGCGTGGTGAAGTTTACGTAATGAAGAGGAAACTGAAGCGATTTTCAATTATATATAAAACCCTATTACACCTCTTTTTTGAAAGAGTGCAGTAAAAAACCTCCTTATTTTATTTTTTAAAACCCTATTACAACGCTTTTTTAGAAGCCTTTTACAGCGCTTGTCCACAAGCGCTGTAAAAGACCTCATTATTTTATTTTTTAGAAGCTTTTTACAGCGCTTGTCCACAAGCGCTTTAAAAGACCTCTTTGTTTTCTTATGTAACAGGGCTATATTTTTAAAAGTCTTTTACAACGCTTGTTGAAAAAGCACTATAAAAGACCTCCTTATTTTATTTTTAAATGTCATTTTACAGCGCTTTAAAATGCTTCTTTGTTTTCTTATGTAACAGGGCTGTATTTTTAAAAGCCTTTTACGGCACTTGTGGAAAAAGCGCTGTAAAAGATTTTCTTATTTTATTTTTAAATGTCATTTTACAGCGCATTAGCAACAAGTGCTTTAAAAGGCCTATTTGTTTTCTTATGTAATATTGCTATTTTTTTAAAAGCCTTTTACAACGCTTTAGCATCAAGCGCTTTAAAAGACCATATTTTATTTTAAAGCAAAGCTTTGTGACCTCCATATTTTATTTTAAAACAAAGCTTTGTATAAAACAAAGCTTTGTGACCTCCTTATTTTATTTTAAAGACTTTTATAGCACTTATGGACAAAAGAGCCTTAAAAAATAGAAGTTTATATTCAGTTTATTATGGACAAACGTACATTAAATTACATGAAATTAGTATAAAACACTAAGATCAAGCTACATCTAAGCAGAAAATAAGTATAAGCAGAAAATCAAATATAGTTCAAGCTAAATACTAAAATGCTCAATTCTGGTAGATCAAACAATTAAATTACATAAACTCAGTTCAGATTACATGGCTTATATAAAACAATTAAACACATTAAGATGCCCTTCTTCTTTTCCAGGTGGGATTCACATTTGTTTGTCCATTAACGATACGAAACGATGGATTAATCCAAATTCTCTCATCATAATCATCTCTATGATATAAACCATCATCAGTTGAATCAATTTCATCTGGTTGTGATGTTGCAAATAAAAGATGATTACCAACATCTTCATCATTATTGTTATCATCGCTTATTTTATTGGTTGATAGGACAACGTACCATTTATAATCAGTAGGATCAGTGATATAAAATACTTGTTGAGCTTACGACGCTAAAATAAAAGATTTATCTTTGTATCCTGCCCTATTAAAATCGACAAGCAAGAACCCTGACTCATCAATCTGAACGCCATTATTATTATCGACCCACTTGCAACCAAATATGGGAACACGAAACATTGTGTAGTCTAACTCCCATATGCGTTGGACAACCCCAAAATATGACAGATTTGCATATATTGGGTTTTTGCCTTTTGCACTTGAGACATGCATCGCTTCAGCTACGAGAGTGACTCTGCTATTTTGCATAGTGATTTAATCATCTTGTTCTTTGGTATAAAATGTGTAGTCGTTAATTACATAACCAGTGTAAGAAAAAACATGTAAACTTGAACCATTTGCTAGCCACCTCAATCTCTGTGAAATTGATCTAGGGTCTATATCAAACTTTCACTTTATGTGATTATTTAACCATGTTATAAAACTTCGATTGTGCTCTCGAGTTATCCAATTTTGATTCCTATTCATGTTCAAAGTAGATAACTGATCCATGTGTATTGTAACATATGGTTTAACCTCATCATCATTGTGCATAACATACAATTGTGTCTGTTCCCATTCTGTCCTTGATATAGTCAGTAGTCTCCTTCCAATTATCCCTTCTCCTAATATTCTTCCCGAATGACGAGACATGGGAAGCCCTATGGATTCAACATTGGACAAAAATTTAGTCCAAAATTCAACAGCCTCTTCAACAATGTACCGTTCAACAATACAACCTTCTGTTCGACTTCTACTTCTTACGTACCCTTTTAATATGTTCATATATCGTTCTATCAGATACATCCATCTCATATCAGCTAGCCCACAAAGTTGTGTCTCCTTAACCAGATGAACAGTAAGGTGAACCATTATATCAAAAAACGTGGGTAGGAAATACATTTCAAGCTCACACAAAGTAACAACAATTTCCCTCTGCAATGTCGGTAATTTATGAGGGTCGATCACTTTACTACAAATTTCCCTAAAGAAGAAACATAATCTAGTTAAGGCTCGTCGAACTTTTTTAGGTAAAATGGAACGTATACTTATTGGTAGCAAATGCTCAATTAGAAAATGACAATCATGGGTCTTCAAACCTTTTAACTTGAGGTTTTCCGTACAAACTAAATTTTTAATGTTTGAAGAGTATCCTTCTTGAACTTTAACTTCGTGTAGAAATTTACATAATTTTTTTTTTCGTTTCTAGATAGAGTGAGTGGCTGGAGGTAGATATGTGCGATTTTCTTTCTTTATGGGGCCCAATTCATTTCTTATTCCCATATCGACCAAGTTCAATCTTGCATTGAAGCCATCTTTAGACTTTCCTAGAACATTGAGTAACATCAAATACATTTTTTTCAATGTGCATCACATCGAGGAAATGTCTTATATACAATCACTTCCAATATAGCAATTTAAAGAAAATTGACTTTTTCTTCCATCCAATTTTGACCAGTTCTCCCGCAAAAGGTTTGCCAAATCTATTGGTTAAACCTTGTACTTTTCAAGTATTTGATATGCAGTCGGTGTTAAAGGAGCTTTACCTTCCTTTGATTTTCCATTGAATGCATTTCTCCACCCATGATACTGATAACAATAAAGTAAAAATCTACGATATTCAAGAAATACATTCTTCTTACAATGTTTCAACCACATCCAATTTGTACTCTCTTCACATATAGGACATGCACACTGACCTGTAATGCTATATCCTGATAAAATACCATATGCTGGAAAATCATTAATTGTGTTGAACAGCATAACCCTCAAATTGAAACATTCTTTCTTATACCCATCATAAACTTCCACACCTGTCTCCCACATATTTTTTTAAATCTTCAATTAAAGGAGTCAAGTATACGTCAATATCATTCTCCGGTTGTTTGGGTCCATAAATTAACAAAGACAACATCATTAACTTACGCTTCATACATAACCATGGCGGTAGGTTATAAATCAAAAAAATCACAGGCCACATGTTGTGTGAGATGCTTTGAAGACCATGTGGATTCATTCCACCTGTAGAAAGTGCAAGTCGTAGATTTCTTGACTCTATCCCGAATTCAGGATACTCGTGATCAATTTTTGCCCATCTTGGAGAATCTGTGGGGTGTCGAAACTTTCCATCTCTAATTCTTTCATTTGCATGCCACATCAAGTGTTTTGAATCTTCTTTACTGCGATACATGTACCTAAATCGTGGTATTATTGGAAAATACCACATGACTTTTGCTGGAGTAGATTATTTCTTCTTATATCGAGAGACATTGCATTTCAGACACGCCTTTAGTAATTCATATTCGTTTTGAAATAAATTGCAATCGTTAGGACACGCATGAATCCTTTCGTAACTCATGCCAATAGAGCACAAAATTCGTTTAGCCTCGTTGGTTCGACTGGGAAGTTCATTATCATCTGGCAACATATCTTTTAAGAGTGTTAATAATTCTATGAAGCTTTTATCAGACCATCAATTACTCGCTTTTAAGTTGTACAACTTTAATATTGCCGATAGTCTTGTGAATTTAGTACAACCATTATATAATGGTTTCTCTGCATCACTCAACAAACTCTCAAACATTTTAGGACAATCCCGAAGATCTTATTAACTGCTTTTGCAATCTCCTCAACTCGGTCCGGCTCATATGTATCTGTGTCGAAATCAGTTGAAGCATATGTCGAAATAATATCGAAATTAATGTTTCCTTTTTTATCTCTGCATGTCTTATCCAACATGTATAGCTTTGATCAATTCCATTCCATACTAAATGTCCTTCCAATTCGTCTTCACTGATGCATTTTCCAAAACAACTTTTTAAACAAGGACAAATGACTCTATTTGGATCTTTTGCATTGTTCACTACAAACTTAACAAACTCCTTCACTGCATTTTCATACTGTTTTGACAATCGATTGGCAGACATCCATTTTCGGTCCATATTATATGACCTATATAAATGCAGTTACACAAATAATAAGCTACTGATAACATTATACCAATATATAGTACACATATCTAATATTGGAAAATGGAAACCAAGATCTAAGTCTGATTTCAAAACAGAACAAATCAACAAATTTCAAAAAAGAATCGATTTTATATGATTTATTATGTAACAATTTATTAGTTTTAGTGACAACAACAAATTAATAAATACAGTACCTAAGACAATGTATCCAATTTTTTATAAAGGAGGAGCAGTAGATGGCCGCACAGTACGTAGAGGAGAGGAGGGTTCCCAAAGTAGAGGAGATGAGGGTTCGTAAATTTGTTTTAATTTATTTAAAGTAAATGATTTTTATTTAAAGTGAATGATTTTACGGCGCTTGTGTAATAAGCGCTCTAATAGGTCCTTTATTTATGTGAAAGCGCAAGAATTTTACAGTGCTTGTAAAAAAAATGCTCTAATAGGTCTTTTAATTATGTGAAAGCGCAAGTCTTTTACAGCGCTTGTCCAAAAAGCGCTTTAAAAGCTATGCGGCATCAGGTGGGAGCGCTATATTTTACAGCGCTTGTTTAATGCGCTCTAAAAGCGCTGTAAAACATTATGTGAGGGCACTTCATTTTACAACGCTTGTGTACAAGCGCTGTATAAGCCTTGTAAAGATTATGTGCAAGCGTTATGTGACCCTATATGACCCTACAACAACGCTTGTCAAAAAAGCGCTGTTATATCCTCCTTTATTTTTAAAATATATTTACAATAACACTTGTACATAATAAGCGATATAAAATATCATTTTTAGCGTAGTGCTGCTTATCATCCACCCTCCATACTACTTTGTGTCAAAATCACAATAGTTGAATAAAAGCATTGTTATCATGCTATGTATCATTCCTCACTACGTGCAACATCACACTATTTTCATGTTGTGAAATCCAAAATATATGCACTTAAACCAATAAAGCAAGTTTCTTTGCTTGTTTTTTTAAAGGTTTCTTTGATTCTAAGTTTGCAATAAACCTTCAATTTATTAGTTATTTTGCAATAAATTACAAATTATGTATTTAGAGTTTACGAAAACAAAAGCCATGTATTTGTAGAGAGATGTTCAACCAAAAGTGGAGATGATGACGATGTAGGCAACAACCACGAAGAGAACACAAGAGAATATGAGGTACTAAAATGTTGGGTGACTATGAAAGATGCGTTCTTGTTTTGAGAGAAAAACTGATGGCTTTGAATTTTTAATTTTTAGAAGAAGAGAAAGACTCGATGGCTAAAGTGCACAAGCAAGAATTGAACAAGTGTGAAAAAAGTTAACATGATGGAAATTAGAGATATGATTGCACATGTTTGATATGGAAAGTAAGTACATAAACCAAAATTTGAAAATACAACTGTTAAAAATGCAAGACACTTCCCAAAATAACAATAAAACAAGTGATAATTGCAATGATAATTGCAATTATTTGAGAAAAACTTAAACATGTCAAAAATTGAAGATATGACGACAACTATTGCAGTGCACTGTGCTGCATCTGTAAAGGATTTTTGGCCGAACACAGGGAATTGCTGCCTATGCCAAATCGTGATTGATTACAAATTGAACGATATAAAAATGTAAACACATAAACAGAACATTTATCGATGCAGCCATTAAAAATACTTCCAACATAACAAGAACACCATTGATAATATAAACATACCATTAAAAATACTTCCACAATAACAACGAACTTACATTGAGAATCGACCAAAGATGAGAGCGCGACAACGACGGGTTCGAGAGGGGGACGGTGACGGTCACAGGTTCGGCGGCAGTACTCACGACATTGAGAGGAATGAATCGGTGTAGGGTTCTAAATTTAGGGTTTAACGATGAAAAACAGTGAGAGAAGGGTTCGAAATGTAGGAGAAGGGTTCAATCTAATTGGATTTTCTAATTAAAGGCACAATCTGATTTTACAAATAATATTAAAAAATTTAAAAATAAACTAGCGTCGGCCACTTCGACGCTACATATTAAAATGAAAAATAAAAAATTAGCGTTGGCTTGGCCGACGCTAGTTGTCAACAAAATTGGAAAACATTATTTATTACCTTAGCGTCGGATATACCGATGCTACTTAGCGTCGGAGTTAGGGGCCGACGCTAAAATCGCCAGGTAAAATCCAATTTTCTAGTAGTGACCATACAGAGCATTCTTTCATGGTTGGATAACAAAGTCTCACCACATTTTTAATGCATCTATAACACCAGATTTTCTCATAATCATGTGTAAGTATTTTGCAACAAGGTGTTTCCTTTATGGATTTGTGATACCCAGAATTGCAAAACTACTATGTTCAATTAAATCTCGTAAGAGCTCTTGCACAATTCTTTGAGCAATGTATCAATTTTGTGGAAAAGATTTGATATGGTTACGACGAGCTACATAACACCTCGATTTTCAATGCGAGAGTGTATTTTTTTTTTTCAAAACAAATTCATAAAACCAAGAAATAAATAAGAGAAATACCTTTGGATAAACGTTTAAGTCATAACGCAACGACATTTAAGTCAATATAATTTACAAGCAGCGGAATAGTTTTTGAAATATGAATCCAAAGTATTTACACATCAAAAGGTGGTACATGGAACCCATTGAAAATACAATGTCATGCTGACAATATTAGTATAGGTACAGTCTTCCAATTTAAAATAAACACAATCCAAAAGAAAGACATCTAGTCCCTATACGTCAACCTAATCTGATCATTCTACAAAAACTATACACCCTGAGTGATCTTCACGCGCCCCGCAAGATCCTCCTAACATAGCTCTAGTCAGGTGTTTCCATCTACATCCCCATCCACAGGGTACGAACCGGTAGGATTATCCTGGCTCTCATCTGAGGGCAAAACCCAGATTTCCACAATAGTTGTAAAGGGTCACCAACCGAAAATAACAATTAACACATAACATTTAAGTTTTTAAATGCACAAAATAACCTTTCAACTTAGCATGCACCTTAAAAGGTTTTTCCATATGCTAAACGTTCATATAATATTTGCCAAGTAAAATGAAATCAAATAAGGTTTTTAATCATCAAGTAATGAATCAACCAACCAACCAATGGATGAATCAATCGAGCAATCGATTGTCTGACTCAGAATAAAAGTTTTTACTAAGCAAATCGATTGGGAAATCGATTTCTTAAATGTTTTTAGTGAAAACTGTATTCTGGGTTTAAATCAATCGATTGGGAAATCGATTGGGAAATCGATTTTCTTAAGTAGCTGAGCCCCTGTAACTTGCCAAATCGATTGGCAAATCGATTTCTTAAATAGTTGAGCCCCTGTAACTTGCCAAATTGATTGGCAAATCGATTTTGATAAATGGTTGAGCCCCTGTAACTTACCAAATTGATTGGCAAATCGATTGTGTTCAATATCTTTTAACAGAATCGATTGGGAAATCGATTTTTTTTAAGTATTTCTAAAACTACATAACAGAATCGATCCCCATTACACACAATTCCAAAACATAACACTTAGCACTTATAACACAATCACTACGACATCATGAGCTTCGAAATAGTTTTGCAATCAAACATACTATCACACAATTCCAAAACATCCACACTTGACAATTAAAACACAATTACCATGACAACTTAAGTTTCGAAATATTTTTGCAATCAATCACACTTACACACAATTTCAAAACATAACACTTAGCAATTACAACGCAATTACCACAACATCTCAAGTTCAAACCCTCAATCATAATCTTGAATAAAACACGACTCGTGTGCCAAGCACCCTAATGCAATGCGTATATGCCAAAATGCATGGACTCGGAATTCCAAACCAAAACCCTCCTCGAAGGGCCATAAATCATAATCGTACTGCCTATCACAGGCCAAAGTACTAAATTACCGAGGTGCCACCTATCACGGGTCAGCACGATTTACTAAAAAGCGTAAATCGTAAACATACCACCTATCACGGGTCAGTAATGTTTACCGAGGTGCCACCTATCACGGGTCAGCGTGATTTTTTAAAAGAAAAAGCATAAATCGTAAACGTACCGCCTATCATAGGCCAAAGTACTATTTACCGAGGTGCCACCTATCACGGGTCAGCACGATTTACCAAAAACGTAGATCGTAAACGTACCGCCTATCACATGCCAAAGTACTATTTACCGAGGTGCCACCTATCACGGGTCAGCACGATTTACCAAAATGAAATGCTTGAGCATACTCTGACTCTATCCACGACAATCGTTAAGTAAATGCAGATATTAGAAGATTCCCCATTTTTAATACTCATTTAACTCTAACGATTTTTAAGACAATCATTAAGTAAACAAAGATATTGAGAGATTCCTCATTCTTAATATTCATTTACTCTAATGATTTTCACTGCAACATTAAGTAAACAGAGATATTAAAAGATTCCCCATTTTTAATACTCGTTTGACTCTAATTATTTTCACTGCAAACATTAAGTAAACAAAGATATTAAAAGATTCCCCATTTTTAATACTCGTTTAACTCTAATGATTTTCAAGACAAATATTAAGTAAACGTAGATATTAAGAGATTCCTCATTCTTAATACTCCTTTAACTCTAATGGTTTTCAAATTCCACACAGAACATACTCAAACATATTCACAAATTCAATCCACAATTCATACCAAATCACATCAGTTCATTTTTCCACAAAATCCAACCAAACACATCTCAAATTTCATAAGTATCAATTATGAACACGTCAAATACGACGAACACAAATCATCACAACATACCACTCAAACACATCAAATTTCATTTCCTCAAAATCATACAATAAGGAGTTAAATTCATTTTCCCCCAAAACAATACTTCAACCCTAACAAAATTCTTTTCCACACAACCACAAATAAGTCCCTAAATGCAAACTAAAAGTTTGGAAGGAGCCCTTACCTTAACGTTAGCTTTAACGTGCGATTACGGTACCGCGAGTAAATCCGGTAAAATCTCCGCTCGCGATGTTGCTTCCAAAGTTGGTTCCCTAGCACCGTAGCGTAATGGTGAGCAATTTTCCCTTCTATCTCTTTGCGAAACGAAGCTTAGATCTAGATGAAAATGTGGAGGTTTGCATTTGACAGTTTTGAAATCACTAACACCGTTTTCGAATCCGGGAAGAAGGAAGAAGCTGGGAATTTGTTCTTTTACACCCACTAAGCCTTGGCAGAGGAAGATGATGGTTCGCGAGGCAGAGGAAGAAGAAGAAGTTTTGTTTCCTTCCTTTCTCTTTCTTTCCTTTCTTCTATTTTCCTCTCTTTCTAATTCCTATATATATATATATATATATATATTAATTATAACTTAACAAATATCTCAAAATATCTAGATATTCATTAAAATTACCATTTCACCCCTAACCTCTCCAACCCACTTTTTGTTAAACATATCTACTCTCGTCGCAACTCAATTGACATATACAATTTTTAGCAACTCGAGATATTTTTAATCAAACTCCCCATAATTAATTCTTCGTAAAAGATTCACCGCAGTTAATTTAATTTATTTATCGACGAGTAATTTTAATCGGGCATCAAAATATCTTTTTGGTCATTTAAACTCCCAAAATATTAATAACTTGGCTAAAAAGCCCCTGAGTTCAATACCAAAATCCACTAAAATACATAAAGTATAATTTAAAATTATGGGTCTTACAAGCTACGAGCTAAGGTTTGAATTCTTGGATTTGATATAAATAATAGAGTAAAATAGATACGGTTAATACTATATGTTTTACAGCATTTTTTTTAAATAAAAAAAAGCGTTGTGGAATCGGGTGCTGTAAAAGATACAACAGCGTTTTTTTAAAACCAAAAAGCGCTGTAAAACATATAGTATGTTGTGCGCTTGTTATGAACATTTTACAGCGCTTTTCCAAAAAAGTGTTGCAAAATATGCACACATTATACGCATTATTATGCACCTTTTACAGCACTTATTGAAAAGAGCACTGTAAAATATGCACCTATAATGCATATACTGGGTGCACATTTTACAGCGCTTTTTTGAAAAAGTGCTGTAAAATGTGCATCTTATACATGCATTTTAGTGCACCTTTTACAACGCTTTTTTAAAAAAGTGTTGTAAAAGGTGCACCTAATATATGCATTATGGTGCACATTTTACAGCGCTTTCTCATAAAAATATTGTAAAATATGCACCCAGTATATGCATCATGGTGTATATTTTACAATGCTTTTTCAAAAAAGCGTTGTAAAAGGTGCTTTTTCTAAATAAAAAAAAACAT
This sequence comes from Cicer bijugum, assembly GCA_037974875.1. Taxonomy (NCBI): domain Eukaryota; kingdom Viridiplantae; phylum Streptophyta; class Magnoliopsida; order Fabales; family Fabaceae; genus Cicer; species Cicer bijugum. The sequence goes on from JBBPBT010000230.1 coordinate 3,074,181, forward strand.
TGTAAATTAAATTTTTGAAAAGCACTTTTTAGTTATTGATGACATTTTTTTAAAAAGCGTTGTCTATTAATCCTTTTTCCAAAATTATTTTCATCCAGAATCAGTTCACAATCAGTTTACACAACAACAAAACATATTCAAATACATATTCAAAGTCAGTTCACACAATCAGTACACAAAAACAGAACTATATAACTTTACTTTATATATTAATTTACAACAGAACATTCATATACATATATATAACTTAATTAACAACATATACATTGGACATATATTGTACAACAACACATATTCATATACATGTTCATACATTGTGTCCTATTCATATACATATAACTAACATAATACACAGAATATAATGCTACCATATAATATTCAGATCCCTTGTAGCATGCTATTTCTCAAAAAATCAAATAATTTTCATTTCAAGCACATATTGACACCAGTCTTCCTTTAATTCCATTAGATCTTCCTCAGAGTATGATGGACTGGAATTGTCAAAGTACTGCAATATAAAAATTGAACATATTAAGTTAGTATCAAATATATAGATAATTTATATATGAAAATCATATAATGAAAATATCGTACCATTTCTGGGATAATAATTTGATTCTTGTCAAGAATCTCCTTCATGAATCACAATACGTAGTACCCACAGTCGATGTTGTTAGTTTGACGAGGGCACTATAAAATAAAACATGTGATGTTATTTGTGCATTGATCGTAAAGGCATATATTTGTAAATGAAAATTTAAAGGCATATATTTCAAACTCTTATTGGGATCCATGTGATGTTATTAGACGTTTGTTTCGACACTGTAGCACCTCTTTGAGCTCGAAAAACTTGTAAAGCACTATCGAATGAATAAATGTGATTATTATAGCATTAACAAACACATTATATATATATATATATATATATATGTAAGAAATAAATGAATATTACTTACGTGTCAAACATAGTTTTTATATCGGAGTGATTATTGTAATTGCCATACAAGGGATCCAAATAGTATATAACTTCAGAGGTCGCATTGATTGCAAATAGCATCCAATGTGCCCTACAACAACAAAAATTTGGTTGGCAATTTTGTGTACACAACTAATAAATTAAGATCTCATAAATTAAAAAAAGTTATAAATAAATAATATATAATTATGTACCCTGAATTATATAGTGCAAAGAACAATTTATCCTTCTCTATATTTCCTAATATCATATCTACAATGTAATTCTTTACATTTACTGGATTGAGTTTGCACATCGAAAGCTTATCCGGAGACAAGAATGAGTATCTAGTTGACAATCGGCGCGTGCACACAATCTTCTCATACAAAAACCTTCAACGAAAATTTTAAACTAGATAAATTACCAATAAATTTAATTAATTACCAATAAATGCAATTAAAACTATTTTTTACCTTATGTACAAGCTGATAACAGTAGCACTCAGCTCCTTATGGTTGAGAAGTTCGTAAATGTGCTCCTTTTCGAGAAATTCTTCATACTCATTTCCAAATATAGCTTTATTCATTGTTATGATGAGCGAATTGTCGTTGCTGCCCATGTTCCTTTCTACTTGGAAGTCAAGACACGCCCCGTATTTAGCAAGTCATGGCTGACTTATTTTAGGAGCAGCAACGACCGATTGTCCATGATCCAGTTTTCTAGCTGCAACTTTGGCAGCTTTATTACCCTCTAGCTTTTATAGTTTGCCAGCTCTATTACCCTCCAATTTTTGAGGTTTGCCGACTTTTTTTTGCTGTACGGGTGGTTTATTTGATTGGATCTGAAAAAATGAGGTTAAATGTTAGTTTATTGAATCTGAAAAAATGACAAACCTTAGGGAATAAATGTGACAAACCTTTTCGGAAGATGTAATTGATTCATTTATGAGAATCATTTTATCATTCCCTTTAGGCTTTTTCAGCATCTAAATATAAATATGAAATTAAAGTTAGGAGCAGAAAAAAAATCAGCAATTAAATATACATATCAATTAAACACACATTTCAATTAATTAAATATACCTTAGCAAGGGCAACAAGATGTGTGAGACATGCCACGTAACTACCAATTGCTTCGCCCAAAAACTACATATCTCCATCGTTGTCCGGTATCGGCAACGGTGCAGTTAGTTCCAAAGCAATAATTGGTGATACTTTGACATGGCCCGCAAGGATCGGTGCATTGTGCAATACTTCTCCCGAAGTATTGTACAATTTTCCCTTTCCAACCTTCTGATGAGTAGGGGAGGATAAGTATAGCACGCATGGAGTGGCACCCTAAATCAATGGTTAAAACATAAGTATGGTTAATATATAAGTATATTTAATACATAAGTAAGTAATAAATTACCTTGGGAATACTTTTGAGACCGATGTTGCAACTCGCATTTTCACTCTCCATTTGTTTTTCATGTTGGAATTGATCCAGGAGTTGCTTGTCTTTGTTCGTCTTCACCAAAAGTGTCACTTGCTCTGTAAGGAGTTTGAGCTTCTCTAATACTTCCTCATTGGAAGGATTTTGGCCCTTCTCTTGAGTAAAATAGCTTTTGGGAGTTACGCCAAATCCTTTCCCCCTAACCCGACCGGAATACTCAGGAACATTAAACACTTTTCCTAGAATGTCCCTGCAGCTAGCCTTGTTGCCCTCTTGATTTTCAGAACTTTGTTCGATAGTCTCCTAAAATACATGTAGGATTAAAAAGATAAGTTGAATATCATTTTTAAAATACAATATTAAAAAGTATTCAAGTGATAAAATACAATATTAAAAAATATTAAAGTGATAATATACTTACACAAAGTTCTATTACTTTTTGGACATTTTCATTGGCAACCACTCCGTCTTTATTTACACGAGCTTCCTTCCACAATATTTGACGACCCAACGGTTGATCGGATTGGGTGTCTTGTCGCTATTCGTTAAGGTCATAAACAAAATATTAGTTAGAAACTATAGTTTATAGTACAAATTACTTCATTATATAAAAGTGATGTTTAATTACTTACATGTTTTTGCACAAGACGTGCATATCCCATACGTGATTTTTTGTATGGGTGGGTTGGATTTCTTGCCCTTTCGCGATTTGCCTTACTAATATTCTATATAAAAAAACAGCAATTGTGTAAAAATTTAAAATACGCTACAAATATGAATAATAAAACACAAATGCTAATAAATTAATCACTTACAACAAATGCGGGGTCCGAACGTTTGGATACAAATGCACTCAATTCATCATTTGATATGTAATGTTTATATATTCTTGGAGCTTCAGCATTTGTATTTCCTTCTCTATCTTTTAGATAGAAATTAGAGAGGTGAGATCTAAATCTCGGCCTAGTGGATTTTCCCAGCAACTCTCAATACATAACTCTTTCTCCCCTCATCAAGAACAAAAGAAGTCTGCAAGTGAAATAAAGATATAGTTTGAGTAAGTAAAGTATTTCAATGAAAAAAATTATAAATGACAAAAAGAGTGGATCAAAAAAGTTACTTAAATGTCATTCCATAGTATATCTTTGGCATCCTTCAACGCCTTATCTCTCCAATCATCAATCGTAATTGGGATATTTTGACGAACAACAGCCCCAATGTAACTTACAAACATGGAGCTGTTGGAGTCAATTGGCTGACCACTCTTATTCCAGCCAACCTAATAAACTCATATAGTAAGTACATGCTATTAAAAAAAGATAAAATATAAACAGCAAACAGAGTATAGTATACCTCAAATTTAATGTCATTGCTCCTTGTTTTAATGACCTTTTGCATTATAGTTGCACCACGTTTGACTTCGTTTACGTAAGTCTTAGTGTTGACAACTTCTTCATTTTGATATTCTAAATCTTTTGTGGTATCCATTTATCTACAACAAGTTCAACATGCAGTTTAGTATAACTTCAACAAGCTCAACATGCAGTATTCTAAGTACATATCAGTATCAGTATATCTTAAACAAGCTCAACATGCATTTTAGTGATTACAAAAAATTAATAACATCAATACCTGAATAATGAGGGTTCGAAAAAGTAGGAAATGGAAGAGATGATAGGGTTTGCAAAGGAAGAGAAGAACGATGAAGGTTGAGATGATAGTGAAGTTTACGTAATGAAGAGAAAACTAAAGCAGTTTATTGTTATATATAAAACCCTTTTACCACGCTTTTTATAAGCCTTTTACAACGCTTGTTAGAAAAGCGCTCCAAAAGGCCTCTTTATTTAATTTTTAAAAAGGCTCTTTTACCGCGCTTTTTTAAATAAGCGTTGTAAAAGTCCTCCTTGTTTTCTAATATTATATGAAAGTATTTTTAAAGCCTTTTACAGTGCTTATTGTAAAAGCGCTCTAAAAGGTCTCCTTATTTTATTTTTAAAAAGGCTCTTTTACATCGCTTTTTCAAATAAACGCTGTAAAAGACCTCCTTGTTTAATTTTTATATTTAAGACTCTTTTTCAGTTCAGTACAGTTCATATAAATTACTAATTTATATTCAGTTCAGTTCATGTAAATTACTAGTTTATATTAAATTACATGAACTTAGTATAAAAAACTCAAATCAACATAAATATAATCAGAAAATCAAATACATGGCTGCTAATTATATAAAAGAAATGTTCAAACAATTAAATTTACATGAACACGGTTCAAATTACATGGCTTATATAAAACAATTAAACATGTACATTAAGATGCCCTTCTTCTTTTCCTGGTGGGATTCACATTTGTTTGTCCATTTACAATACGAAACGATGGATTAATCCAAATTCCCTCATCATGATCATCTCTAAGATATAAACCATCATCAGTTGAATCAATTTCATATGGTTATTGTGATGTTGCAAATAAAAGATCATTACCAACATCTTCATCATTATTGTTATCATCACTTATTCCCATATCGACCAAGTCCAATCTTGCGTTGATGCCATTTTTAGACTTTCCTGGAACATTGAGTAACGTACCAATAACACTATCAATATTTTTTTCAATATGCATCACATCGAGGAAATGTCTTATATACAATGACTTCCAATATGGCAATTCAAAGAAAATTGACTTTTTCTTCCACCCAGTTTTGACCAGCTCTCCAGCAAAAGGTTTGCCAAATTTATTGGTCAAACCTTGTACTTTTTCAAGTATTTGATATCCAGTCAGTGCTAAAAGAGTTTTACCTTCCTCTGATTTTCCATTGAATGCATTTCTCCATCCACGATACTAATGACTATAAAGTAAAAATCTACGACGTCCAAGAAACACATTCTTCTTACAATGTTTCAACCGCATCCAATTTGTACTCTCTTCACATATAGGACATGCACACTAACCTTTAATGCTATATCCTGATAAATTACCATATGCTGGAAAATCATTAATTGTGCCGAACAACATAGCCTGCAAATTGAAACATTCTTTCTTATACCCATCATAAACTTCCACACATGTCTCCCACATAATTTTTAAATCTTCAATTAAAGGAGTCAAGTATACGTCGATATCATTCCCCGGTTGTTTGGGTCTAGAAATTAACAGAGACGACATCATAAACTTACGCTTCATACATAACCATGGAGGTAGGTTATAAATCAATAAAATCATAGGACACGTGTTGTGTGAGACGCTTTGCAGACCATGTGGATTTATTCCATCAGTAGAAAGTGCAAGTCTTAGATTTCTTGACTCTATCCCAAATTCAGGATACTCGTGATCAATTTTTGCCCATAGTGGGGAACCTGCAGGGTGTCGAAATATTCCATCTCTAATTCTTTCATCTGCATGCCATGTCAAGTGTTTTGAATCTTCTTCACTGCGATACATGAGCCTAAATCTTTGTATTATAGGAAAATACCACACGACTTTTGCTGGAGTAGATTCTTTCTTCTTATATCGATAGATATTGCATTTCGGACACGCCTTAAGTAATTCATATTTGTTCGAAATAAAATGCAATTGTTAGGGCACGCATGAATCCTTTCGTAACTCATGCCAATAGAGCACAAAATTTGTTTAGCCTCGTAGGTTCGACTAGGAAGTTCATTATCATTTGGCAACATATCTTTTTAGAGTGTTAATAATTCTGCGAAGCTTTTATCAGACCATCCATTACTCGCTTTAAAGTTGTATAACTTTAATATCGCCGACAGTCTTGTGAATTTAGTACAGCCATTATATAATTGTTTCTCTGCATCACTCAACAAACTCTCAAACATTTTAGGACAATCTCAAAGATCTTCTTCAACTGCTTTTGCAATCTCCTCAACTCGGTCCGGCTGATATGTATCTGTATCGAAGTCAGTTGAAGCATATGTCAAACCATTCTCAAAATTAATGTTTCCTTTTTTTTCTCACCATGTCTTATCCAACATGTTTAGCTTTGATCAATTCCATTACATACTAAATGTCCTTCCAATTCATCTTCTCTAACGTGTTTTCCAAAACAACATTTTAAATAAGGACAAACGACTCCATTTGGATCTTTTGCATTCTTCACTGCAAACTCAACAAACTCATTCACTCCATTTTCATACTCTTTTGACAATCGATTGACAGACATCCATTTCCGATCCATATTATATGACCTATATAAATGCAGTTACAAAAATAATAAGCTACTGAACAAATCAACAAATTTCAAAAAGAAACCAATATCAACATATCTAATAACAATTTCAAAACAGAAAATATTTCAAAACAGAACAGATCAACAAATTTCAAAAAAAAAAATATTTTATATATAATAGTTTATTAGTTTTCAATTATTAAAAAACTAAATTTTTTTTTGACAAAAGCAAATTAATAAATACCTGAGACAACGTAGATGGCCATACAGTACATAGAGGATATGAGGGTTCCTAGAGTAGAGGTGATGAGGGTTCGTAAATTTGTTTTCATTTATTTAAAAGTAAATAATTTTTATTTAAAGTGAATGTTTTACAACGCTTGTGAAAAAAAGCGATGTAATAGGTAATTTAATTATTTGAAAGCGCATGTCTTTTAGAGCGCTTGTCAAAAAAGCGCTGTAATAGGTAATTAAATTATTTGAAAGCGCATGTCTTTTACAGCGCTTGTAACACCCCGTTTTTCAAAGCGAGGGTGTAATTTTTTTTTCAAAAGAAATTAAAATAAAACAGAGAAATAGATAAGGTAACACCTTTGGATAAATAATTAAGTCATTATAATTTACAAGCAGCGGAAAAAGTTCTCAAAATATGGATTCAAAATATTTACATAACAAAAGTGGTACAGTCTTCCAGTTTAAAAATAAAAGCAACCCAAAAGAAAGACATTTGTTCCCTCTGTGTCAACCTAGTCTGATCACTTTACAAAACAACTAAACACCCTGAGTGATCTCCACACGCCCCGTGAGATCCTCCTAAAGTAGCTTCAATCAAGTATTCCCATCTACATTCCCATCCGTAGGGTGCGAACCGGTAGGATCATCCTGGCTCTCATCGGAGGGCAAAGCCCAGATTTCCACAATAGTTGTAAAGGGTCACCAACCGAAATTAACAGTTAACACATAACATTTAAGTTTTTAAATGCACAAAATATCCTCTCAACTAAGCATGCACCTTAAAAGGATTTTCCATATGCTAAAAGTTCATATAATGTTTGCCAAATGTAAATGAAATCAAATAAAGTTCTCAATCCATCAAGTAATATATAACTGACCAAAACATTGATAAATCAATTGAGCAATCAATTATCTAACTCAAAATAAGATTGTCCACTGAACCAATCGATTGGGCAAATCGATTTCGTGAAGGACAGAGCCCCTGTATTGAATCCAAGTGATTGGGTAAATCGATTTCGTGAAAGACAGAGCCCCTGTATTGCATCCAATCGATTGGGCAAATCGATTTCGTGAGAGACAGAGCCCCTGTATTGAATCCAATCGATTTGCTAAATCGATTTCTTAAGTGGTTTTGAAAAACACATTACCAAATTGATTGGGTAAATCGATGTCCCTGTAAATTCCCCCAAAAATACATAAACTAACTCAATCATATTCAAACACAACTCCAAATCTCAACACTTAGCAGTTTCCACACAAACACCACGACAATTGGGTTTCGAAATAGTTTTACCATCCGTCACACATACACACGATAATCAACACGTAGCACTTAGCAAATTCAATACAATTACAATTACATCTCAGGTTTAAAACACTCAATCCTAAACTTGAAAACAGCCACACTACACACAATATGTTCCAAAACATAGCACTTAGTAATATCATCACAGTCATAAATTGAATCAAAAACGACTCGTGTGCCAAGCACCCTAATGCAATGCGTATATGCCAAAATGCATGGACTTGGAATTCCAAACCAAAACCCTCCTCGAAGGGCCGTAAATCATAATTGTACTGCCTATCGCAGGCCAAAGTACCAATTACCGAGGTGCCACCTATCACGGGTCAGCACGATTTACTAAAAAGCGTAAATCGTAAACGTACCACCTATCACGGGTCAATACTGTTTACCGAGGTGCCACCTATCACGGGTCAGCACGATTTACCAAAAGAAAAAGAATAAGTCGTAAGTGTACCGCCTATCACAGGCCAAAGTACTACTTACCGAGGTGCCACCTATCACGGGTCAGCACAACTTACCAAAAAGTAAATCGTAAACGTACCACCTATCACAGGTCAGTACAGTTTACCGAGGTGCCACCTATCACGGGTCAACGCAATTTACCAAATGAAATGCATGAGCATACACTAACTCCATTCACAACAATCGTTAAGTAAATGCAGATATTAAAAGATTCCCCATTTTTAATACTCATTTACTTAACCGATTTTCACACCAAAACATTAAGCAAACAGACATATTAAGAGATTCCACATTCTTAATATACTTTTGACTTAAATGATTTCCACACAAAACATTCAGTAAACAAGACATTAAGAGATTTCCCATTCTTAATACTCATTTAACTGAAACGATTTTTCAAAAACAAACATTAAGTAACCAAGACATTAAGAGATTCCCCATTCTTAATGCCCAATTAACTTAAACGATTTTCAAACAACATTAAGTAACTAACACATTAAGAGATTCCCCATTCTTAACGCCCAGTTAACTTAAACTATTTTCAAAACAACATTAAGTAACTAAGACATTAAGAGATTCCTCATTCTTAACGTCTAGTTAACTTAAACGATTTTCAAAACAACATTAAGTAAACGAGACATTAAGAGATTCCCCATTCTTAATTCTCATTTAACTTAAACGATTTTCACAAACTCACATTAAGTAAACAAGACATTAAGAGATTCCCCATTCTTAATACTCGTTTAACTTAATGGTTTTCAAATTCCACACAAAATAAACTTTCACATTCAATCCATAATTCGCACCAAATCATTTTCCACACAAACCACACAAACACATCTCAAGTTTCATCTGCATCAATTAAGAACACATGAAAAACAACGAACACAAATCAACACAATCCACCACTCAAACACACAAGTTTCATTTACTCAAAATCATACATAAATGAGTTTAAATTCATTTTCCACGAAACATTACTTTAACCCTAACCAAATTCTTTTCCACACAACCACAGATAAGTCCCTAAATGCAAACTAAAAGTTTGGAAGGAGCCCTTACCTTCACGTTAGCTTTCACGTTCGATTACGGTACCGCAAGTAAATCTGGTAAAATCTTCGTTCGCAACGTCGCGTCCAAAGTTGGTCCACTAGCACCATAGCACGGAGGTGAGCAACCTTCCCTTCTATCACTTCTTGAAAGGAGGCTTATATCTAGATGAAACAGGGAGGTTTGTGTTTGAATCCCTAATACAGTTTTTCTTCGTTTTCAAAATAACGAGGAAGTATGAAGTTGAGAAAACCTTGCTCTCTTACCCACTAATCCTTGGGTTTCTATTCTTGAAGTCAAAGAACGAAAAAGGAAGCAAAACCAAGAAGAAGAAAAAATGAGGAGGGAAAGGTTTTCGCGAGGCAGAGGAGAGGAAGGAGATGGAAATGTTTTTCCTTTGCTTTTCCTTCCTTCTATTTTATTTTCTTTCTATTTCCTTTTCTCCTATTTCCCTCCAACCATATATATATATATATATATATATATATATATATATATTTCTTACAATATATAAAAATATAGATTTATATATTAATATATTATAATTAAAACAAAACCAACAATTATCTAACAACTCTTACCCCCATCATTTCATTCCCCTCTTAATCTAATTTAATAAAAATATCTACTCTCGTCGCAACTCAATTGACCGGTACAATTTTCAGCAACCCGAGATATTTTTAACAAAATTGCCCGGTATTAAATCCTTCGTAACTTCAATAAATTATTTTCCGAAAAATAATTTTAATCCAATTTCCAAAAATATATTTTTGGTATTTAACTCACTAAGTACCAAAAACTGAGCTAACAGCCTACCAAATTCCACACAAAATACCCCAAAAAGTGTATAATTTAGGATTTAAAAACTACGGGTCTTACAGCGCTTGTGAAAAAAGCGCTGTAAAACAATACGTGAGGGCGCTTCAGTTTACAGCGCTTTTTTACAAGCGCTGTAAAAGCCTTATAGACATTATGCGTAAACGCTATATGACCCTACAACAACGCTTTTTTCACAGCGCTTGTCATAAAAGCGTTGTGATAGGCTCTGTTATTTTTAAAATATATTTACAACAGCACTTGTGTTTAGTAAGCGTTGTAAAAGGAGCGCTATTAAATGACATTTTTGGCGTAGTGTGAGTATATATAGACTTTTTACTAGTGGTGTTAGTAGTCTTTAAGGTGATCATTCACTTGTCTATTTCTATCCTATAAATAAGACTCACTTTGTATTATAAATATATACGAAAAGAATCGTACAAAACTCTCATGTATCATTCTTGTTTTTCTCTTTTAGTTTATTTTTAACACATTATCATCACAAAACTATATTGACATGAGGTCATATTGGTTCATACTAGTAAGCTTGTTTTGCTTGTTCTTGATATTTCCTTTCATAACAAGTAAAAAGGATGAAAGGTATTTCAATTGCTTCACATAAAATTGTTTTTTATCAAAACATTCAACTTATTCTTATAAAACATCTTTATTCAGAAATAAAGTTTAATCGTAAAGAACTAAGACGAGAGAAATAGAAAGAGATAAAGGAAACACAAATATTTTTAAATTAGTTCACAATATACTGTTGTTACATATAGTCTTCCACTTACAGAGAAATTTTGCCTCAATACAGTTGATAACGTAATTCACTATTTCAATTAATAGCATACAATACAGTTGATAACGTAATCCACTATTTCAATTAATAGCATACAAGAATTTTTTACTCCATCTCTTTAGGATTTGGGTATTTTTTCCCTAGCTTTTCCAAACTATCATCATTATAACCCTTCTTAAAATTTATGGAAACCTGCCATTGAGATTCATGAGTGTTGTACCTTTTCGAGTACCTCTCAGGAGTGAGAGAGTTGTTGCCAATATTGATTTATTTTCATCAGTTTTAGTTTGTGTTAGAATTTACACAAAGTTTATTTCTAGGATTCTAATTATCATTGAGAGAATGTTACATATCAAGTCTTATATTAGTACAAGTGTGTGAACATTGTGACTGATTTACACCAATTCTAATAACTCTTTATTGAAAATATTATTCATTCATACTTTTCTTTTGATGTGTTCTTGCCTTTTCAGATTTTTCTTTACACATTGCCTTTTTCATTTCTCTCACACTTTCGATTGACTGGGCGAGTTCTTTTTAAATACAATGAAGAAATGGCCATTGAAAATATTATCATTGGAGATCTTCAATCACCATTTAAGCAAATCACTTTTTAATGTGTATCTAAGATATTGACTAGAGAATGAACATATTTGTCTTTTTTAGAGTGTTGACTATTTATATCTTTGACTTTTTATAGTGTTGACTTTCATCATAGTCATATGATAAAATGTTTGTCACAGTTATCAAAGACAAACGATCATTTTGCTTGGCACACTTATTACATGCAAAACATTCAGTTTGTTGCTTGTATAAACAAATTCATCGGATGGGGGTTTGAGAACACATTCATCAAAGTCAAGCACATTTATAGTAGTTTCTTCAAACTTACTATGATCATTGTTTAGAATATTATCTTTTCTTTGTTAATCAAAGGATATAGCTTATATCAGAACATATACTTGTAACACTTTGACTTCAACTACATATAGCAACATTTCTTATTGCGATATTACAACTTGCACTTCTTTTAGTAGACATAATTACTAGTTTATTATGTGACAATATTCTTTGTGTTTAAAAACACTTAGATTATTATCTATAATTTACTTGTAATTTATGATACCTTAAAATACATAGTTATTAATATAAATTTTTATCTTTTAACTTACTTTGCACACTTAACAAATATAGTTAGAGGATAATTATTCTTTACTTGTTTGTTTTTGTTATCATTGAAATATCAATTAGATAATTGTAGATAAAACTACTTTTACACTAACAAAACATATTTAAGTCTTATAAATATTTTAAGTTACTCTAAATTAATGGAAATTGTCTTTGAAAAATTGTTAAGCTCTTGCAATTTTGTCGTTTTAATCAAAACTCAAACAATTTGAGTGTCAAAGTAACCACATATATTTACGTTTTGTTAACTTTCAAAAATTAGTAACAATTAAAGAATTTCCCAAATAATGTAAAATAAAAATATTTTATATAAGTTAAAAATGATGTGGTAAATGTCGCAAAATACATAAATTAGTAACATTTATTAAAAGTTACTAATAATAGTCTAAAATGTTACGAAAGACTTTTAGTAACATGAAACTTTATATGAAAAAATGTAGCTAAGTCAAATTAGTAACATTTGTTATGATTTAGCAACATTTTTCAAATGTTGTTAAGTCCAATATATGTTGTAGTGACAACATCAAACTCAGGAACCGACTTGACATAACCTACTCGAGCCCATTGTTGTGGAATCCTTTTCACATCTCAGAATATTATCTGCTCCAATTTTGAACTCTGTTGTCTTCCCTTGCACTATTAGGTTCCTCTTCTCCTGAATTAAGACGTCATCTTGAGAATTTGCAATGTCTTCAAGTAGTCCACTCGAAATCTTAATCATTCCGAATCTCAAAATTCCCGGTGCAAATTCTACGTTCAAGTGTAGGTCTCTAAAAGCTTCCCACAACTCTTGTAGTCTAGCCATAATTGTTGAAGACACCGATACACTTCTTCTACTCAATGCATCAGCTACTACATTGGCCTTCCTGGGGTGGTACTGCAGTGTGAAATCAAAATCCTTGAGAGTCTCCATCCATCTTCTCTGACGCATGTTCAATTCCTTCTGATCAAACAAATATTTCAAACTCTTATGATCACTAAACACGGTGAACGTGCACCCATAGAAGTAGTGCCTCCAGATCTTCAATGCAAAAACAACCGCAGCAAGCTCCAAATCATGAGTAGGATAGTTTCTCTCATGAATCTTCAATTGCCTGGAGGCATAAGCTACAACTTTCTTGTGTTGCATCAGAACACATCCCAACCCTTGGTGAGACGCATCACAATAAACTTCATAGGGTTCATCTGATTGCGGTAACACCAACACTGGTGAGGTCGTCAATTTCGTCCTCAGTAACTGAAAATTCTCCTCACACTTCTCCGTCCATGCGAAAGGTTGATCCTTTCTGGTAAGTTGTGTCAATGGGGCCACAATCTTAGCAAAACCTTCAATAAACCTCCTGTAGTACCCTGCCAGTCCTACAAAACTTCGTATGTCCGTGACAGTCTGAGGCTGTTTCCAAGCAAGAACCGCCTCAATCTTAGCCGGATCTAAAGCGATCCCTTCCTTGGTTATCACATGTCCCAAGAAATTCACTTTTTCTAGCCAAAATTCACACTTCGATAGATTGGCATACAATCATTTCTCGCGTAAAATCTCAAGAACTTGACGTAAATGTTCTCCATGCTCTTCTTCAGTTCTCGAATAAATAATATATCATCAATGAATACCACAACGAACTTATCAAGGAATGGACTAAAGATTATGTTCATGTAGTCCATGAAAATTGTCGGTGCATTGGTAACTCCGAACGGCATAACCAGATATTCATAATGCCCATAACGGGTTCTGAAAGCAGTTTTCTGAATATCTCCTTCCCTTACTCGAATTTGATGGTAACCCGACTTCAAGTCAATCTTCGAAAATATCACGGCCCCTCTCAATTGATCCATTAAATCATCGATGTGTGGCAAAGGATAACGATTCTTAATAGTTGCCTTATTAAGTTGTCTATAATCCACGCATAAGCATGAGCTTTCGTCTTTCTTCTTAACTAGTAAAACTGGAGCTCTCCATGGCGATACGCTTGGTCTAATAAATTTCCTCTTCAACAAATCTTCAATTTGACCTTTGAGCTCATTTAATTCCAATGGGGACATTCGGTACGGCACAATGGAAATTGGTCCCGTTCCTGAGTGCAAATCAATGAAAAATTCCACTTCTCTTACAGGTGGCAATCTTGGAATTTCCGTTGGAAATACATCCCGGTACTCATTGACAAGCGTCGCATCTTCTATGTTCACATTTATCTTTGCCTCCACATGGGCCAGAGACAAAAACTCATGAGTCCCTTCACTTAGCGACACTCGGAGTTTGTTAGCGGCTAAATACTTAACAACTCTTGGTTCGGGGAAAAGAACCAATTTGCGAGCACAGTCTAAGATCACATAATGATACGACATCCAATCCATACCGAGAATGACCTCGAGTGATTGTAGAGGTAAACAAATTAAATTAACCAAGAAATCCTTATTCTGAATAGTTATTTGACAATGTAAACATGCAGAATTTACTGTCAAAGTCTTAGCAGGCGTGAAAACAACCAAATCAAAAGGTAAAGCAGATTGCCAGATGGATTCTCCTCTTCGGCACTCACACAATAAATGCGTCCTCTAGCAGTAGGACGAGTAGCCCTAGCTACATTCACAACTGGTTCCACCTTTGGGGTCGTGCAATCCTTTGCCATGTGTCCTGGCTTTTGACAATTGTAGCAGGTGAGAGTATTAGGGGTACAAGCGTTAGCATAATGTCCCTCTTCCCCACATCAGAAACATCAAACCGCTCGTCCCAATTGTCTCCCAAGATTCTGGTTCCCTGGGCGATTCTGCCCACTGTTGTTAGTTCGTGGTCGATCATAAGGTTTAGCAATTTGGTTCCCCTTGTTGTTCTGATAATTCACCCGACTGGGCCCTCCTGCAATAAAATTTCCTCCTCGGCTAGCTCTCTTGTTCTTCATATCCTCCACTTCCCTACATTTTTCCACGAGAACTTGGAAACGTTGAATTCCCAAGGGCAAGACCGAGTCATGAATTTCATACTTTAGTCTGTCTTGGAAATGATGACACATGAATGGTTCATCAATTTCTTCACGGAAAAACCTGAAATGCCTCGATAGTGATTCAAACTTAGCGGCATATTCGCCCACGGTCATGTTCCCCTGATGCAGTTTCAGGAAATCATCACCCAGCTTAGTCCTGGTACTCATCGGAAAGTATTTGTCTAAAAACTTCCTTTTGAATGATTCCCAGTTCACCTCATCATGAGCCGATCTCATCAATAATCTTGCACTCCTCCACCAGTACTCAGCATCCCCCAATGGCATATAAGTGGCATAATTGACCTTCACTACCGCCTGACAGTTAATCATTTCGAAGATCTTCTCCACTTCTTGGATCCACTGATCCACTTTCTCTGAGTTCTCATCCCCCTTAAACTTGGGAGGATTGTAACGACGGAAGTCTTCTAACCCTCTTGACTCCGCAGCACGGATCTCTCTTTCCCTCTTTTCGAGATCGCGTTGAGTCTTGGCAGCAATCTGTGTAGCAACAGAAGCAGCCATGTTATTCATAGCCTCCGCCATTCGATCATCCCTATTGGCATTGGCTCTCGGAACGTCATTCCTCCTTGGCGGCATGGTTTTCCTATAAAGCCATCATCAAGTAGAGTCTTAACACTACTTCAATAATTCCAAAATAACATTCCGACCATATTAGCACATAATAATTATTCTGAACTTGACAACTCAAACCACCTAAACCAACACATGATCAGACAACAACTCCTAACCTACAATCTATAACTAAGGTTCCACAGCCCCCAAAGAAAACCAAACCAAAGCTCTGATACCACAATGTAACACCCCGTTTTTCAAAGCGAGGGTGTATTTTTTTTTCAAAAGAAATTAAAATACAACAGAGAAATAAATAAGGTAAAACCTTTGGATAAACAATTTAGTCATTATAATTTACAAACAGCGGAAAGGTTTTCCAAAATATAACTCCAAAGCATGTCATAATGTCAACATTAGTACATGTACATCCTTACAACTTAACATGAAGGTAGCCCAAAAGAAAGACATATGTGTCCTGAGTGACAACCTAGTCTGATCATTCTATACATAACAAAAAAAACTATACGCCTCGAGTAATCTCCACGCGCCCCGTGAGATCCTCCTAACGTAGCTCCAATCAAGCATTCCCATCCACATTCCCATTCGTAGGGTACGAATCGGTGGGATCATCCTGACTCTCATATGAGGGAAAAGCCCAGATTTCCACAATAGTTGTAAAGGGTCACCAACCGAAAATTAACAATTAACACATAACATTTAAGCTTTTCAATGCACAAATAACCTTTTCAATGTATCATGCATCTTAGAAGGATTTTCCATATGCTAAAAGTTCATGTAATGCTTGCCAAATGTAAATGAAATCAAAAGAAAGTTCTCAATCATCAAGTAATACATAACTGACCAATACATTGATAATCAATTGAGAAATCCATCATCTAACATAAAATAAGATTTCCTATTGTGCCAATCGATTGGGCAAATCGATTTCCTGGAAGTTTTTAGTAAAAATTGAACCCCAGACTTGCATCAATCGATTGGAGCAATCGATTTCGAGAAGGACTGAGCTCCTATATTGTCCAATCGATTGGGTAAATCGATTTCGTGAAAGACAGAGCCCCTGTATTGAATCCAATCGATTGGGCAAATCGATTTTGGGAAAGACAAGGCCCCTGTATTGAATCCAATTGAATCCAATCGATTTACCAAATCGATTCCTTAAATCATTTTGAAAAACATATTACAAAATCGATTGGGTAAAACGATTTCGTGAAAGACAGGGCCCCTGTAACTCATCAAATCGATTGGGTAAATCGATTTCCCTGTATATTCTTTCAAAAATACAAAACTAACTCAATCATTTTTAACACTCATTTGACTTAAACGATTTTAACACTCATTTGACTTAAAACGATTTTCATGTCAAACATTAAGCAAACATACATATTAAGAGATTCCCCATTCTTAATATACTTTTGACTTAAACGATTTCCACCACAAAACATTCAATAAACAAGATATTAAGAGATTCCCCATTCTTAATATACTTTTGACTTAAACGATTTCCACCACAAAACATTCAATAAAGAAGATATTAAGAGATTCCCCATTCTTAATACTCATTTAACTGAAATGATTTTTCAAAAACAAACATTAAGTAAACAAGACATTAAGAGATTCCCCATTCTTAATTCTCATTTAACTTAAACGATTTTCAAAACAACATTAAGTAACCAAGACATTAAGAAATTCCCCATTCTTAACGCCCAATTAACTTAAACGATTTTCAAAACGACCTTAAGTAAGTGAGACATTAAAAGATTCCCCATTCTTAACGCCCAGTTAACTTAAACGATTTTCACAAGCACATATTAAGTAAACGAGACATTAAGAGATTCCCCATTCTTAATACTCATTTAACTTAATGGTTTTCAAAACAACATTAAGTAACCTAGACATTAAGAGATTCCCCATTCTTAACGCCCAGTTAACTTAAACGATTTTCAAAACAAACTTCAAGTAAATAAGACATTAAGAGATTCCCCATTCTTAATTCTCATTTAACTTAAACGACTTTCCAAAACACACATTAAGTAAACAAGACGTTAAGAGATTCCCCATTCTTAATACTCGTTTAACTCTAATGGTTTTCAAATTCCACACCAAACAAACTCAAACATAATATCCAAATCAATCAACGATTCACACCAAATCACATCAATCAACAAACATCAAGTATGAACACACCAAGTACGATGAACACAAATCAATGCAATCATAACACTCAAATACATCAAATTTCATTTACTCAAATTATACATAAATGAGTTAAATTCATTTTCCCCAAATCAATCTTTTAACCCTAACAAAATTCTTTTCATCACGACCACAGATAAGTCCCTAAATGCAAACTAAAAGTTTGGAAGGAGCCCTTACCTTAACATTAGCTTTAACGTCGATTTACGGCACCACGATCAATTCCGATAAAATCTTTGCTCGCGACGCCGCTTCCAAAGTTAGCTCACTAGCACCGTAGTGTAGTGGTGAGCAACTTTCCCTTCTATCCGTTCGTGAAATGAAGCTTGGATCCAGAAGAAACAACGAGGTTTGTGTTTGACGGTTTTGAAATCCCTAAACCGTTTTTCTTCGTTTTTGGATCAAAGAGGAAAAGTGAAGTTGAGAAATCCTTGTCCTATCACCCACTATCAATTTTGAACTCAAAGGAAAGAAAAGAGAGCAAAAACGAGCAACAATGGAGGAAGGGAGAAAATGATGATGTGTGAGGCAGAGAGAGGAAGGAGGCAGAAAATGTTTTCTGTTTTCCTTTAGTTTTCCTTTCTTCCTTTTTCTTTCCTTTCTATTTCTTTTTCTCCCATTTCCTTCCTTTCCTTTTCTTTATATATATAAACATATATTAACTATTTTTAACAAATATCTCCAACTCTTTAGATATTTATTAAATTACTCTTTTACCCATAATGCATTAAACTATTCGTAAAAGATTCACCGCAATTAATTTAATTTATTTATCAACGAGTAATTCTATTCGGGCATCAAAATACCTTTTTGATTATATAAACTCCAAAATATTAATAATTTTGGCTAAAAAGCCTCCGAGTTCAACACCAAAATACACTAAAATACATAAAGTGTAATTTAACAATTATGGGTCTTACATTGTTATCACTTACTATGCCTTTTTTCTCTACTCTTTAATTTCTTTTTCTACATTTTTCGATCTCTTAGATCTCGTTTTAAAAAAATGCCTCTTTTCATCTTGGTTGTTTTCAATCTGTTGATCTTATTCTAATACCTTTTGCACTTGTTCTCATTTTTTATTTTTGTATAAGGGTTTGTATTTCTTTTTATCATTAATGAGGTTTTGATTTAGCTATTTTTCTACTTCTAAGTTTACTAGAGTTTATATTATTTTGCATGTTGTTTTCTATATTAGGATTTTGATTTAGGTGTTTTTTTTT
>JBBPBT010000230.1:3095170-3134638 GCA_037974875.1 Cicer bijugum
TTTTTGCTTTTTGGCTACTAGATGTGGAAGGTTTTTTCTTTACTTATATTATGTTTATGTTATTCTATGTTTTTGTGTTTTTTATCTGTTTACGGGTGATTGTTTTGTAAATTTAATGCTTTGAAACATTGTTGAAAGAAAACAAGTGTACTATTCATGTATTTGTATTACAATTTTTTAATTGACTTGCTTATTTTTTGCTTTTATAAAGATACTTAATGATTTTTAACTACTGATTTGATGTTTGTTGGTGTTGAAATTATGTTGTTTTCTATTATTGTAGTATGTTGTTTTGTTAAGTTCTTTTGTTAGGTTCTAAGCCTTGAGAACAATTGTCCATTGAGTAGTCATCCATTGAGTAGTCATCCATTGAGTTTGAAGGAGAAGAATAAGATAAACTTCTTGCATAGTCATTGTGTACTCTAATTAGTGATTACTAATTAATTTCTATACAATTTCTCAAATTGGCTAGTAAAGATGACAAATGTGTATTTAGTTTTTTCATATTAAGCGATTAACATGATTCTATATGTCAAAATAGACATCAAACATGGTATTATTTGTATTGATTTGTTATATAGACACAATACATTAGTTTACATTTTATAAAATATTTAGATTTTATAAATATAAATGGACAATGTATATTAAGTTTACATTTCACAAGAAAGTTAGAGTTATAAACATGCTTAGATGGTTATTTTTTAATCATAACATCTAAAAATTAGAGCTATATAATGTTCATTATTAAAGAAAATTTGGACAAGATTGCTCAATTTTAAAGGAAAAATTAAAATAGTTTATTAAATAGAAATTTTGGACAAAAAAATAAAATAAAAAATGACTTTTTTATTTAAAGTGACTTAAAATTAAATGGACTGGAAAAATAGGTAGGCCAAAAAATTTGTCATTGGACCAAAAAATTAAATGGCCTAAAAGCAAAACCATATGAAACCACCCTTCAAAGAATAACATGTTTTATCGTTACCCGCCTCACCCAACTTCTTTATTGGATGAAAATGGGCATGTATTTCTGATTCACATATTGGGTCGGTTAGGACTTTCAGACCCGAACCCACTCTATATGGCCTGTTGTCCACCCCTAACCCTGTATGCTCCAAACCACACATTCCTCAATGTCTGCACCATCTTATCGATGTCTCTAATCTTCGCAAAACATACAAAATTGAATTGTTTACCCTTCCCATTCAACTTACTTGATAGAAAGACATCGTCCTTGAAGCCACATGGTATGCAACCATTCTTCAGATCAACTAAAGTACCTACAGGGACATTTGCAAAGTAGAAACTAGTTGGTGATAAACGCAATGAGTCTATATATAAATAGGGGCAGAGGTTGCTTGGGACACGGGGGTTGCGGTCACCCATGTGTGAAATGACCAAAATGCCCTTATTAAAATTACATAATTACAATAATGCCTAAATCCTAAATCATATCATCTCTCTTCCTCACTCTCTTGTGCGCTGCTCTCTCTCACTAGAGGATTAGGCTTCTCGAACTAGAGCTAATTCGATCTCCCCCCTTGAATAGTAAGCAAAAGTACCACAACCGAATAATTCAATTCGGTTAACAAACTACTTCTAGAATGAACTATGTCCATCAACCGACATATCTTCCTTATCGTAACTAAGATATATCTTCGGTGTTTATATGATCTTTCTTTCAAGACAAGATCGAGAATTGCCACTAGGATTTTTTTTTTAGCTCTCACTTATCTTGGGCGATTCTCATTATTCTTGGCCACTAAGGTACCATCGAAAGAAGGTCAACCACACCCCTTTGGTAAATCGAAGCAGAGAAAGAGGAAGAAGCAAAGTTAGGTCATTCGATTAGGGATATTCTCACATGTGTGTACTATCTTCAAGAAGGAATATACAAAAGACCCTTCTTCTTTTTCGCATCTCCCAAGTTCAAATGCTTTTATGTTGTTAACTCTTGATGCGTTGTGTTGCGTCGCGTCGCGTCGTTGCTGTGTGCCCGTCTTGCATCGCAGCTGCCTCGCCTCGCTGCAGCTCGTCTCGCATGTTCGTCATCAAAAATCCAAAGGTTTGGATTTGTTTGATTTGGTGTTTGTCCTAATTTTGCTGATTTGCTGAACAAGGTGTTTGAACAAGATGTTTTTGCTGATTTTTGTTGCATACAAGGTGTTTGTACTGATTTTGATGATTTTTGTTGCTGATTTGCTGATTTTTGTACTGATATTTGTTGCTAATTTTTGTTGTTGATTTTTGTGCTTATTTTGTTGTTGTTAATTTTTGTGCTTATTTTTTGTTGTTGATTTTTGTGATGATTTTTGTTGTTTTAAAATGATGGGTGCCTGTTTCGAATGATGGCTAAATTGTTGTTGATGATTTTTGTTGTTAAATTCGTTGATTTAAATTGTTGTTGTTGAGTATTTCCAGTTTATTGAACAAGATATACGACATATTTAGAATGATGGTTGTCTATTTGCTGATTTTGTTTCCTAAATTTCTAATTTTGCTGATTTAAAATAAAGAAATCTAAATAATGGATGCATGTTTTAGAATACAACTCTATTTTTTGCATATTAATTTATACATATTATCATTTTATGTCGGCTACTCCAAACTTTTTAGCTAAACTCCACCACTATATATAAAGATATAAGAAAATATTGTGGACTTTTGTCATGAAAACAAACACCACAACAAACTCCCTTTAAAGGAGAGAAATGCTAAAAAATAAAAGCAAGTTTATTTGGCACACAATCTTGTCTCTTGGCAAAAGAAAAATTCAACTTGTCATGACATGGGAAAGAATAGGAATAAAAATAATCTACGATATATAAAAACCTAAAAATAAATAAGGAGTTTTGTACCATGAACCCCTCACCTTAATCTTCCACCCCCATTCCAAATAATAAAACCATTTTGCCTTTTTTTTACAATATATAAAAACCTAAAAATAAATTTACCACTCAATTATTCACCTCTATTTCGAAACTTATAGAATTTATCCTACCATTCAAAATTTTACAAATCTTCAAAATAAAAAAAAAATGAGTTTTTTGAATTTTTCGAAACGTTTGATGAAACTGAAATTTTCGAAACCTATTTTTCCAGATTTGATCAAAAAATTTGAATATTTTGATCAACATAAAAGTTTCAAAACATAATTTTCAATATTTGATCAAAACTTTCGAACTTTTAATTTACTTGAAAATTTTTTAAACACATATTTCTAGATTTTCAAATGCTTCCATCAATTCGAAACTTTCGAAGCATAAAATTCTAGTTATCATCAAAAAGTTCAAAATATTCTAAACAGTAACATCTTCGAAAGTTTCAAAAAGTTTGAAACTTTCAAAAGTTTCCATTTAGATGAAATTTTTGAAATGTAGTTAAATATTTGAAAAATAATTAAATTTTGTATTTTAAATATTGTATTTATAATATTATTATTAATTAAATTTAGTATACTTTTTGAAATCAGGTATGAGTAGAGTTGAAGTTCCCGCTACAATAACGACTATAGATTCTACATAAAAAATCATCACAGATCGGGTATTATTACGGAGTATTAATTTTAGAAGTTTTAGTTTTTAATGTATAAACATATATTGATGTTTCATTTGAAACATATTTTGAAGATATTTTCATTTCGAGAAGCTGTATTTGAATGGGCAAAAAATATTGGAAGGCAAAATAGAATTTTAATTGTTACCATTCGATCTAATAAAGCAATCAGAAAGAGATGAAGAAAAGACAAATTAATTTTGGGATGTGAAAGAGGTGGAAAATATAAACTTCCACCAAGATTCATTTAGAGAAACACACAATCAGGATTTAGTGGATACTTTAAACGGTAATGAAGAATAGAGAAATTTTGTCAATGGCATGACAAAGTATAAACTTCCACCAAGATTCATTTTGAATGCTTTGAAAGAGAGAAATAAAGAGAATATCACAATTCCCACTCAAATATATAAAACAAGGAGTACTTCTCGACCATCTTAGAGAAGTTCATTCACAAAAATGCAGCAACTCTTGAAGTTAATACAAAATAAAAATTATGTGTATTGGACAAGAAGACGCGAGAATTCAGATGTTTCGAGAGACAAATTTTAGAAACATCGTGATTGTATAAAGTTGTTGAACATATTTCATTTTGTTTTAATATGCGATAACACATACAAAACAAATAGATATCGATTACCATTACTTGAAATTGTCGGTGTAACATCTAGTTGTTTGATATTTTCAGTTGCGTTTGCTTATTTGGAACAAGAGCAACAAGATAACTTCATCTAGAAATTTGATAAGGTAAAACATTTGTTCGTCTTTGAGAATTTAATTTTTAAAGTTATTGTGATAGATAGAGATCTTGCCACGATGAATGCTATTAGTGTTGTATTTCCTACTTCAATTTATTTGCTATGTCGTTTTCATATTGAAAAAAAAATGTTGGGGCAAGATGCAAACGATATATGAAATTGTATTTTAAACTTGTGTGGAGGAATATGATCATCATTTGCAACACTTTGAGCTAGTGTGTACCGTTATTATCATTTTTGTTGGTTATGTTAAAGATTTATGGTTGACACCTTACAAAGAAATATTTGTCATGGCTTGGACCAATAGAGTGATGCATTTGAGGAACACAACATCCACAAGTATTTTTAAATTATGATTTGTTTTGTTTTAGAAAATATGATTTAGTAATTTATGTGATTTGTTTTAATTTATGTTATTTAATTTATTTGTAAAGTTGAGTCTGCTCATTGGAGATCGAAAAACATGATGCAAAGTAGTAATGGAGACTTGTGTAAAAGTTGGGATGTTGTGAATATGATGTTGAAGAACGGAATATGTATCATCAAATCGTCTTTTCAAAACACCAGCCTCGATGTTGAGCACTGGTATAATTCATCATTTTTTCAAAGTTTACATCAATGTATATCAAGGAAATGTTTAAAAAAATTGAGAAAAAAATTAAAGAGGGTGAAGATTGTAGGTACTGATAAAACAAAATGTGGTTGCTCAATCATAACAACTCATGGATTACCCTATGCTTGTGCGTTGACAAATTTGCAGATATCTAGTAATGTTATCCCTTTAGATGACATTCACGTATTTTGGAGAAAATTAAGCATTGAGCATGAATTTGAGGATGAAGAATCTTTATCAGAATATGACTTTTCAAAAGAGGTGGAAGCAATAAAAGCATACATGAAGAAACAATATATTGTTGGTCAAAGGATATTTAGAACAAATGTGTGTGAACTTGTATTTCCACATGCAACAACAATATTTGCACCACCTGATAAATTGAAAACCAAGGGAGGTAGTAAAAAGAGAAAATAATTTGATACTCCTCGTGATTCTTCATATTGAGAGTATGTTAATGCCTCTCATGGATCTCCAAAGCAATCATCTCAAAAATTTGCAAAGCAACCATCTCAATGTTCTGCAAATCAATCAACACAACGTTCTACAAGGCAATCATCTGAAGAATCTGCAAAGCAACCATTTAAGATACATTTTCCTACTTTTATACATCAGTATATTGAGGACATGGTAGATGTTGTGCCTGATAGAAATTGTTGGCTTTGTCCAGTTGCAACATTGTTAGATTGGACCAAAGAATCTTAGTCTTTAGTTCTAACACAATTGGATAAAGAAATCAATCTACATCAAGATCTTTATTCCAATGTTTTTGATGACAACATTGAATTAGTGTCAAACTCATTGAAAATTTCTAAATTGGGTGCTCAAAGATAAGTGGATAACTATAGCAGAGTTGGGTTACGTGATAGCAATATGATATAATGTCATATTAGTGTCGTTGTCTCGTAATCTGAATATGATATTATTTCCGCTAAACAAAGCACCATCAAAGGATTCTTCTATTAATTCTTTACTAGCAATTGGATTCGTCAATGAAAGTCATTGGATACATGTAAAATTTATGATTGATAGTATTGTTTAATAATGAATTAATGTTTAATATTTTCTTGTTCAGATAAATTAATGTTTAATATTTTCTTATTCATATCAAATTAAAAGTATGATTGTCCTTTGTCGCCTACCTCACAAAAATGGAGAGACTTTTGTAGTGATTATGCAAAGACGTGAGAAATAGCTTATGCAGGACGAATTAAAGAACAAATTGATCCATCATTTATCAAATCATCTTGTATTTCATTAAATGAAGATTATAATATATGTTTGAACATTTAATCATTTACTTATTAGAATGTATTACACAAAGTTGAATGTATTTTTTTTTTGGTAATGAGTTAAAGTTGAACATGCGGATTAACTCAAAATAAAAATTCATAGATAACACAAAATATTAAAATAGAAATTCATTACGTAATATTTATCATACATAATACAATCACTAATCGTCGTCTGGGAACATGTGAACTAACTCACTTAATATGTCATGAATTTCATCATAGGGAGATAGCCATACATAACAGCTCAGCTGCTCTATGGTCTCATGTCGATGATGGACCAATATGTTCAAAAGATGATGGGCCATGTGGACCATGTGTAGCAATAGGTGGACTTAAGGTGGAGCAGTAGTAGGTGGAGGGAGGATAAGAGAATGTGAAATATTTACGTACCATGCATAATAGTCTACAATGACCTTTTTAGGAAACGTCGCTATAGGATATAACCTCTGAAAGGACGCTATAGATGCCCTCATATTACTTTGCCACTCCCAATCTATATTATTTGGCACCTGAGGAACGTCACACGAAATGCACTGAATACGACCAAACTGTCGAAGACATCGTTCTGGCAGGTATGAGACTGAAACTCCATCGCAACGAAGGTATCCGAAGAACATCGAAGTCGCTACAAAGGAATGATTAGCTCGGTCATCATCATATGGTGTAAACACTACATCCTCAAGCAACAAACCATCAAATCT
Source organism: Cicer bijugum (assembly GCA_037974875.1). Classification (NCBI taxonomy): domain Eukaryota; kingdom Viridiplantae; phylum Streptophyta; class Magnoliopsida; order Fabales; family Fabaceae; genus Cicer; species Cicer bijugum. The sequence goes on from JBBPBT010000230.1 coordinate 3,102,096, forward strand.
CTACCGATATGTCATCGGTCCACCTTCAACAGCGTGCTTTGCAATCCACCTACATGCTCTTTGAAGATGTGCAGGAACCGTTCCACTATCATCCCACTTACAAATTCTAAGAAAGTGTTCGTAAATGCAACATTGCAACAAAAATAAAAAACAAATTAGTAAATTAAAAATATAACTTAATAAATAAATAAATAAATAACGCAACTTAATAAATAAATAAACAACACAACTTAATAAATAAATAACAAAATATGTGTGCATAAAACAAAAATATTGTTACGATTTTGATGGTTAACTATACGTGATATGTTGTTGATTGAAGTAGTCCAAATTCAGAACACGAAGAAATGAGAAATTTATATACATAAAAGCCTAAATAAAAACATATAAACTAAAACTCATCTAATAATGTACATGTTTTCTGAAGAACGTGAGCTACAAATTTGTTGCATGCTAGATTGTTAATAGGAAAAAAGTGGAAAACCGTACTAGAACTTTACCTTGCAACTAAAAGGATGGAAATGAAGAAGAAACACCTAGGGAAAAAAGGCGAACCCCAAAATATATTATTAGTTTCATAGGAAAAACAATTAACCTTAAATGAAGTATAAAATCAGATAAAAAAGATGAAAGTTTTCTCACTAGTGGTGGCAGCGATCGTCACTTTCAATGATGTCTGCAAGAAGGGGATAGTTTACTTGTCCCAATATGTCCCAATAATATATTTTAGGAGAGACATATTGAAAAATGGTTTAAAAAGTGGGACACATACCACTAATTGTTTGAGAAGTTTAAAGAGGGTTGGTTCTTAATATAACCAAAATTAGAAGTGTGTATTGTAACCAAACTTTAGTTTTGTAATTTAACTAAAATAAAATAAAGGGACAAAAATTATAATTAAACTTTGTTATTTTTAGTTGAGAATCAATCAAACATTAATAAGATATTTGTAATTAATGTAAGAGTGTAATAAATGTATTTGTTAAAAGTTGAAAATAATAATTTTGTCTTGAAATTTTTTTTTAACATTTTAAATTTTAAATACACAATTCTCAATGTAGTTTTAATGAAAAATTTCTATAGTTACACCATTAATTAACAAGTGTCTTGTGATACTTGTTAATATTTCTCTTAATGTAATTAGATAATTACATAATTACATATGAAATTAATTATTATGTGGTGGATATTTTAAAGATTATTATGCTAATATTTTATTTTTATTTATAAATGAAATGATACTGAACTTTGTACACAAAATTCACATTCAAAACCGAAGACATAATATGTTATAAAGAAAGATTAATAGTTTTTTAGATAGTAAATAAATTACACATTAATATGATAAAATCCGTTATCAAACAGTGGACATTTTATAATTACTGGAGTTAATACTTTTTTATAGATTCGCTAGAAGATTTTATCATTATTTTTTTTTTGAAAATTCGTGAAACAAAATTGAAAATTATATTATTAAAATTAAAATTGGAAAATAAAATAAACTACATCATCCAATACTAAACCCTTTTTGTTCGGACCATCCTTCTAGCGTCTGTACTTACAGTTGCCGGTGTCCACCCCTTACGCTGCCGCCGGTTCCATATTGTTGTTAGTCGGCGGCGTTTCTTGCAAGAATCATTTACAAGCGCTCCATCTTTTACCCCTTCAAACTTATCACTCGTTGGCACTTCCTTTACGACACACACTCTCACGTCATTTCATTCTGCCACCTCAAGTCATTTTCTCCATTCTCTTGTTCAGTAGTTTCCTGTCCCTCATTTTCTTATGGCGTTGGATAAAGAAAGTCTCCAACAAGACTCTGTAATCAAACGTTTCTACCGGATTATTCTTAGTTGGAATTACATTCATCTTCTCAAGGAATCCGAGGCAATTCATTCCTCTCTCTCTCTTTCCTTCATTTATTATTTTTAGGTTTTTTCAATTCCGAAATTCATCTTTGATATTTGGTGTTTGCAGAAGCAGAGAAACAATGGGAAGGCTAATGGATCATCCTCGAAACTCGTTAAGGTCAAGAATCAATACAAAGATGTTGATGATTATATTTCCACTTATGAGCCACTTATTTTTGAAGAAGCCAAATCACAGATTATCCAAGGGAAAGAAGAAGAAGGTGGTATTTTTTATTTCAACAATTTCATATTTATTTTCACATTTTTTTCTTCTTTTAGTGCTTAGTATTGTAATAGTAGTAGGAGATATAAGGTTGGTTTGGTGGCTGGTGTGAGGCAGTTAAGGAGTGAGGTGATAAGGAGGTAGCTGGTTTGATCCCCACTATCAATAAAATACAAATAATGCTAATTACTAACATTGACAGTTAAAAAAAAAACACTATTTCAATAGTAGTAGTAGTATTATTGTTCATGACTGGCGGATAATCCACTTATTTAAGTGCTTATAGCAAAAAACCAAGACTCATTTATTAGATAGATGAAGCGGGAGAAGGAATAAGGCTTGAAGTGGAGGTGAATTAGCTTGGGAATGAATCTGATGTGAAGCTGTTTTCATAAGCTATTTTAGAGAGTTTCTGGAAATAAGCTGTAAACAATTTATGAATATGTAATAAGTTGTTTCCATTAGCTCTCTCAAATAGTTTGACATGCTTTTGCCAATAGATAAGCTCAAATAAGTCAATTCAAATAGGCTCTTTGTCTTAGAGGTCTTTGCTTTCTCTCTCAAGGCAAGTAAGGCTATTAGTCAATATAAATAAAATTTCAACAAGCCTTATAGGAAAAGAAAATTTGAAATGATTATACTATGATGATTGCTAGTTTTGTAAACTAATAATTTTTGCATAAGTTGAACTTGACATTTTTCTAACTTCTCCATATGATGCAACTATAAATTTATACCAACTTTTACCTAAGTTAGTAACCAAATATATATTTTAGTCATGAATCTTCAATAAGCTAGCTTCTTGGCTTCTAGCTTATAAGTGTTTTTCAACTGAAAATAAGGTTCCAATTTATGGCTCTTTGACAAGCCATTATAAGGTTATAAATGTTTATGGAAAAGTTAAATGAGCTAGTTTCTGAAAAAATTGAGACGCATAAGTTATTTTCAACTTATGAGAGAGAGAAGCTAGTAGTTAGAATACTCATGGTTATTTGCAAAACCATTTCAACTTCTTTTTTTCTTTCATGTTGGTACATATGGAAAAGTTTATCCGAAGTATAGCTTTGTCTAAGTTGTGATTTTCTTTTTTAAAATTAAAGAATGGGTATTGCATTGCTTTTTTGTTTTAAAGATTGAATTTCGGCCAATATAGTCCCTTATAACTCAAGGCTGAAGAGCTGTTTTTGTATGTTGTTGATTGCAGCGACTGAATGGAAGTTAGGGGCCGTACAGAGTTACAGCAAGTCAGATGACTTTCATCTTCTAGAATTTCCTTGTAAAATAGAAGAGGGAGAATCAATATCACAGAATGATCTGTTACTGATAAATAAAGAAAAGGTACTAAAGGTCGAAGATTATGTGTCTTTTGATTTTGCAGGTCCTGCTACTACGATGTACTTGTATTAAATTTTGTGTCCTATGTATCTTATTTCTGCATTGTTCTCCCTTAGATTGTTTGAGTTATTCAGTTACTCAAACTGACATGTTTTCCCTTTTTACTTGTCAATTCTCAATACTTGGAAGTTGCTGGATGGCAAAAGTAATGCGTATGCCTTTGCTTTGGTGGAAAGCGTGCGGAGGTTTTCAGAAGAAAGACTTCTTGGAGTTAAACTCTATCTAGCTGGAGAGTTCTCACATTTTAATACAGATACTGTGCAACCTTGCACAAGGCTGTTAAATATGTGTTCTCATGTATGTAAAACAGGGAGAGAATTGTATTTTGTGAAGGTAACTTGCTGTATCTTGTATTATATTCTTGCCAACGGGATGAAATATTATATTTTTAATCTCTTAGAGTTTATTAAAGAAAAGCATCTTACCTAGATTTTTTTCCTAGGGCATTGCATAAATACTATCCCAAAGAAAGTGTTAGAAGTGGTATTTATATTTATTGTATATTAGAATAAAAACATAGGATAATTTCTCTGCAGAATGGTCCCTTCCAAAATTTGAGAGCTTGGCTTCTCAGTCCATATTCTTAATCCAAATAACCACCCCCTCTCTTGTCCCATCACTTCCCTATTTATTACAATTGTTCAAACAAATAACTGTTAACACAAAAACATACATGAACTGTCAACACACAAACATAACTACCTAATTTAATTTAAGAAACTGGCCTAGTGCCAGGTTCTCCTATGATACTTATTAATGACAAGTGGTCTAACAGAAAGATTTGGGTGCTTGTCAGCTATGAATTTGAATGCCCCTCAAAGTTTATTTCTGCTAAATTTATTTGATGTGTTAATTTGTTTTAATAAACCGTTTTTTTCATGCATTGCATTATTGTAAATAATGATATTGATAATTTTGTATAATGTTGGGTGAAATTTGTAATATATTTATATTTAAACTTTAAATCATATCTCACTGGGATGTGTTTATGATAGGATTGGAATAAATATAATATATGCTAGTTGATATGATTGCTCAACCTAATCCTAATCACTAATATTGAGTAGCTAAGGAACAATAACAGGCGACTGATTCTAACACTCCTCCTGAAAGCTAAAACTTACTGAGATTGTTACAAGAAAACAATGCATTTTCCCACCAAACTTGAGACTACGACTGACTACTGCTTGGCTAGTATGAGTGATAACCAGCATAAATCACCAATACCCATTGGTAATGATCGTTAAGTAGGAAGAGAAAACACCACTAACATGATTCTGTGGGAGAAGAGTCACCCCAGAATGATTGTCAATGTGGAGAGAAGTCACCACAATATATCCATTTTAAAAACAAGGCATGACAAACAAAAAACAGAACCAACATGTGCAAGACCAGTACCAAGACGGAGAAGAGAAATGCAGAACAAGGCTGTAACCTAAATACCTGAACTGTAGCCACTGAAGAGTTGTACTTGAGTCTCATATTAGCCAAATGAAGGCAGGTTCTTCCGGTAGATGATTTAGAGGGATGCCGACACAAGTAACAATTGCCTGAAATATGGCTTAGCGCAGGACCATGCACGGAACATGATAGGTTGAGCGTTGACGTAGCCCAAAAGTGCTTCGCCCGGCGCTGGAAGTCGGAAATGGTCAAGACACGTCATTAACAGGAGACATTATTTTGGAGGCTCATGGAAATATGCAGAAGTGCTGGAAAGCATGGGAACTTGTCGATAAACTCTTTTGGTGGCGGCTGGCAGTGGTGAACGCCACTGGTCACATAGCATAACAATTACAATTTAGTGTATGTTTTTATTATTCTTTAATTGTGCAACATCCTAGGCTAATTGTTAGTAGTCTTAGTCAACACAACTTCCTAGATATTGAATGTAATTATTGCAACATCATTATAAATAGAAGGTAGGATCACACAAGAATCACACAGAAATTTACTCGTATTTTTTCATAGTATTAGAGCAACTTTTGATCCTGTAACTTGTCTTTGTGCTTCACTACCCCTGTTGGTGGCGATATTTGCTTTTGGTAGCAACTCCTTTCAATCTTTTAATTTTTTTACCACAAACAGTCATCTATCATCGTCAACTCCGTCGGCCATTCCGCTGTCTTCTCTGCATTTTTCAGCTGCGTCATAACCGACATTTTTTCCATAGTTCTATGCTTATTTACAATGCTACTGCAGTGCCAACACCATGTGCACCTTTTCCAGTGGGACCCACTGTCTAAAACCACCACAGACCACCGCATAATCCTCCGGCAAGCATGACAGTGCTTTTCCCGTCGCCAACAGCCACCACACGTGCCTCTGCGTGCCGCCACAAGATCCGCGAGTGCAGTTTTCTCGGGCTGCCGTTTTTGAGTGCTGACCACATCAGGAGCCCCTCTGCCACATTCCGAGGTGTTAACCATCTTTTGGTGATTTTTCCTTAACTTTTCATCTTCCCTTCATATAGATCGCCATGTTCGGCACTGTATCTGTTGCTGCTTTTTCTTGCGCTTTTAGTTTCACTACTCTTTCGCTCATTCCTTGTGAAAAATTGGTCGGTTTTGCCAATTATGCAGATTGGGCTGCTGCTGTGGCAAATTTAGTTTCAAGGACAAAGTACCATTTGCTTGGACAATCCTTTTATTCCAAACGACAATCAATCCGGTGGTGACTCTATTCCCACATATGAATCATATAAGTGGCGCCTTTTAGTCGCATCGACGATCAATTCAGCGGTAACTCTATTTCCGCATATGAATAATATTAGTGGCGCGTTTTATTCCCAGTCCCACTGATGATCAATCCGGTGGTTACTCTTTAGCAACATTAATCATTAATGATGCCTTTTCTTCTCAAACAAGTCCATCAGTTGTAACTCTATTCTCGCATATGAATAATAATAGTGGCGTGTTTTATTCCCAGTCCCACTGATGATCAATCCGGTGGTGACTCTTTAGCAACATTAATCATTAATGATGCCTTCTCTTCTTAAACAAGTCCATCAGTTGTCAAGCTTAGTTTCAATTTTTGTAATAAAACGTTTTGATGTAGCAAACTTAAAGCATAATAAGCTTTAGCTTGAGGGAGAGTGCTAAAGTTCAGTGTATGTTTTTATTATTCTTTGATTGTGCATCATCTTAGGCTAATTATTAGTAGTCCTAGTCAACACAGCTTCCTAGACATTGAATCTAATTATTGCAACATCATTATAAATAGAAGGTGTGATCATACTAGAATCACATAAATTCACTCATATTTTTTCAACCTACTCTCATACCATTTTGAAATTTGTGATCTCTGTGTGTAAACAGATCACTGGGCTGTATTATGATAGAATTGCAATAAATACAATAAATGCATGCTAGTTGATATGGTTGCTCAATCTAATCCTAATCAGTGATATTGAACAACTAAGGAATAATAACATGTGACTAATTCGAACAGTATTGTGTTTTGTTTTATGTTGCACTCCTAAGTTGACCTGGAATAGTAGAACCATCTGTCATTTTATGATATTTGATTTATGCTCTATCACAAAAAGCACAAAAAGAATAATCTGAACATATTAATTTCATAATGCCTTCTTTTATTCTCAACAGTTTCTTCCATTGACAATATGTGCATTGGTTCAGCCTTTCAGTTGCATGAAAATAATTGTATTTCATGCATTTTTATTTATTTCAATTGTATGTATGTAGTTTTACACATATCAAGTATATTTCAAGGAGGAGTCAGGGTATTGGCTAGTATATAAAAAAGATTGAATACATTATGTTTAATCACTTATGCAATTGAGATTATTTTATGGATTAGCTAGTCCATAAAAAGGTCATGAATGCAATTGTTACTCAATTGAGATTACTTTATTGATTGGCTAGTTCATAAAGAATGTTGAAGACTTCATTTTTCATAGAGCGATACCACTTGTGTGTTGTTTGGTATTTAGGGAGCTTTAATCCTTGACTTATAAATTTTGTTATTAGTTTATAAAATGTTTACAGGGTTTAATTATCTTATCAGAAAAGGTTCTTATAAAAATGCAGATGTGCAATTTATCTACCATTGCTCGTGAGTATGTGGCTATACAAATGATAAACAGTCTCCCATTCAAGGATTTAATATTAAATGCTGTTGGAGGGAATTTTGGTGCAGAAGCCGAGGGTTGGAAAATCCCATTACCTCTGAAGGAGTATGTTGAAATTAGTTTCAATCAATATCAACGTGAGGCCATTACAGTAAGTTTTTAGTTTAGCAGTTGAATGAATTAAATAAAACGTTTTTTCCAAACTGGTTTTAGCTTTATCAATTATCCTTTTATTTATTTTTGTATCTTTCAAAGCAATGAATTGTTCCTTTCTGTCATTGTAAGTAACTCTATATTGTTTGGAAACAATAAACAAGAATTTGGAAATTACTTGAGATGACATATTGTCAAGTTGGGATTTGACATTTAATTAAAGGTTGTTATGCTTAAAATATGTGATATATGAGATCAAGTGTATTAACGTAACTAAATTCTCATATAGAGTCTTATATTTCTCTTTTATCCTTTTCAAGTTTTGCCTGTACAACATGTTTCTTGTCACTCGTTTTCTTTTCCTCTGTACATGTTCAAAACTTTACTTGCACTTGTAACTGCTAAAAGCATAGACTTTAACATTTTCTTTTCCAACTAAAAACCTGTTGTGTGTTTGGATGCAGTCTTCAAGTACTTTTTAACGTTTGAATCTTTTCTCAAAATTAACTTTTGAAATAGTAATTTTTTTTAAAGCTCATCCATATACTCACATATTGGTTGAAAAATGAACCAACTTAATTCATGGCTAAGGGATTTGGATAAGTGCATTTATTTATTCCACAGTAAAATTTTATTTCCTGTTGCAGGCTGGTTTATCATCAAAAGCCTTTGTCCTGATACAGGTTTGTCTCTGTGCCTTGCTTCTTCTATGAAATTCTTGTGTGCTTTCATTTTATTTTATGCAAGATGTTATGTCAGTTTATATTGAATTGTTGTCTTAAGAGTTAAGACTAGTTTGTTATTGTTGGGAATTGGGAAATTTCATTCCAAAGAGCTGTCCTTGTCCAGCTGTCTGGCAGCCACTGCCCCATCCCCCGATTTTGGGGAAAATATAATGAGTTTTAAGGCTTCAGGAAAAAGGGAAGTTATTGCATATTTAATGTTTGACCTGCAAAAAGATCAAGTTTACGGTTTTTAGTGTTCTAAGAAACAGACTGGCCAGTTAGACTGGTTGAATCTTGAACTGGTCCATGATCTGGTTCAGTTTTTGTAAGAGATCTAATTTATTGTTTGCTATTTTGTGTTTCTAATCATACAAAGCTTGGGAAATAGTTGTTTGGCGAGAGTTTGTTATTTTTAGCATAGGAGCATTGGTTATCATATTCATTTGTAGTATTATATTGCGAGGTTCTATTTCTAGATATTGTACTAGGTTCTGTAATTTCCATCTGACATGTATTATCCCCTTGCTTGATATCTGTAAGGTTTCTGTCTTAATTTTGCAAGGTGTAGTTAGTTATGCCCTATTCAAAATTTTAATAATTGAGTTAAACCAACTCATTTCAGGGGCCTCCGGGTACTGGGAAGACTCAGACCATACTTGGGATTCTAAGTACCATTTTACACGCAACTCCAACGAGAGTGCTTTCAAAGTAAGTATAATATCTTTATACATTTCGTTAGTTTTTAACAACCAACAATTCTGCTTGTGGCTTCTATTGTTATCTTGTCTTGAGCAAGACATTATCTTAAAGAGAGTTTTTCTTAGATGTGAAATTTGGAAGCAATTTTCTCTTCTACAAAGAATGCCTTAAGAACATTAGCTATATAGAAATACATTTTTGCCTTATATTTCACTTTGTCATATATAATATGTATTTCTATTTACTTTTTAGGAGCGGGACCTACGAGCACAAGCAGGGGCCACAATTACCAATTGAGGAGAAGTAAGTTTTGCCTTGAGAATGTCTGCGCTTTATTTACTCAGGAAAACCTAGCTTTCATGGATTTTGGTTTTCTCCTGTGATTGTAATTTCTGACAGGGTTCTTTTTATAGCCATATTAAGATATTTTTAAAGTAATATTTTATTCTATTGATGAGATATCAAACCGTTCTTCTCTTGTCATTCTAGGTTTCTCCTGGCTTCTAAACTTCTAGTGTTATATGTTAGTTCCGTGGCTGCACTTTTCTTCCAGTAATTCATATTTGGAATGGTTTTGAATCAAATTTGAAATGCAATAAGGAAAAACCCAGTATTTTTTTTGTATATATAAGCACAAAGAAATTAGCTGTAATTAAGTACGACTTTTCTTGGTTTCTCTACATCTAAGTTGGTTCAACTTTAAATTTCATCATATGAAGCTTGGAGGATAATTTAAAGCTAAAGGCCATAGTCTTCAGTCTTTTGGCTTATTAAATCATTTGTTTGATATCTGCGTTGTCCCGGGATAAAGGAGAGACAAGTAAGACATGCTTAAATGTAATTTAGAATTATCCCAATCCAATGAAAATATTTGAATTAGAATATTAAATTGGTTATTTAATAAAAAATTGCTTAAAGTAGAAGGCTAGATGGTTGATTATTTGGTACTTGTTTAAGGACTGATTCTTTCTGTTAAAATATTATAAATAATTAGATAGGTCGTAAGTATTCCTGTCATTATGTTTGTTTAATACTCATAGTCTATATAAAGAACTTTCGTTGTGTAGTTGAAACACACGGGTTATTCAACATGTCTCTCAATACTTTTCTTTGTATTTAACATGGCATCTAAAGCCTGTTGAGAGACAGCCCTAATCGTCAACTACTCGGTGGATCCACTGTTTCTGGTGAATATTTTTTTTCTCCGACAAACCGTGTTCTCAGCTTCGGTTTCCCTCTCCATGCCTTTGATAAACCGATTCCTCAATTTTTGTCCATCCGTCCATGCTCTTCCGTCATTACCATTGCTGTCTCCAACAATTTTTTTCGACAAACAACCACTCCAGCAGTGTCGTACACCCTAGATCGGCCCACCCTTTCACGCATGTCGTCAACAAAGCATCCATGCACCCACACGCGTCGTCTGCAACCACCGCACGTGATGGCGCGTCCGACAGCTGTTCACGGCGCCGCTTCTTCAGTGGCACTCGCCTCGACTTTATGATTCCATATCTGCCCTTAGTTTTCAGTTTCGAGTCACTGATATACGAGTTCTAGTTCAAACAGCTCCTGTTATCCCGGTTCAGACGATTTTCTGACACTCTTTACCGACCATGACGTCTCAGTCTGAAACAAGAGCATCTTCACCAATTACATCACCTCTCCTCTCTGTCGAAAAATTGAATGGATCAAATTATGATAGTTGGGCTGCCGACATCAAACTATGGATGCTTGATCAGGGTTACGAGGACCATGTCATTCAAAATCCTGAAAAGATGGTTGTAACTGAAACATCAAAATGGAAACAGATAGATGTTTAGTTGTGTAGTGTCATTAAGTCTACACTTCATCCAGTTGTTAAATTGATTTTCCGACCACATCTCACATGTGAATCGGTTTGGAGTCAAGCAAATGCACTATATATTAACAACACTCAACGTCTTTATGGAGTTTGTCACCGCTTGTTGAGTATCATTACTCCGAAGGCAATAGATGGCTCTATTTCTTCATATCTTGACACCATTCATAGTGCACTTGATAATTTTAATGAGCTTCTCCCTCCTACTGCAAGTAATCCAGTAGAACAAAAGGAGTTGGATTAATGCAACACCTTCTTCATGCTTCTTGCACTCCATGGCCTACCCCAGGAGTACTCTCCAACTCGTGATCAAATTTTGGAGTCTGTTACTGTTCTGGATATGTCTACTACCTTAGCGATCCTCCTTTGAGTACCGACAAAACATCTAGTTGAGCATTCTATTGCTTCAGCTCCGGGTGACACTACTGCCCTTGCATCTCTGGGACATATTCATAGTCGCCCTCGTGGAGGACCATCCAACTCTAAGTCTCGTCCCGAATGTGAGCATTGTAATCGATTTGGACACACTATTGATCGCTGTTGGAAGTTGCATGGTAAGCCTTCGCCTTCGATAAATGCAACTCAGCTTGATCCTTCTGCCACTATTCAGACTACATCATCTCTACAAGGCTCCCTGACAAATTATGAAGATTTCCTTCGGTGGGTTCAGAGTCATCCGAACTCTAGTTCTCGTACTTCGGTTGCACACACTGGTAACTCATCTGTTTACTTCTCTCACTCATTTTCTCTCGGCTCTTGGATTATTTTTTCTGGTGCGTCTGATCATGTCATTGGTAATAAATGTCTCTTTTCTTTTCTCTCTACATCTGGTTTTTCACCTCCTATAACTTCTGTCAATGTCACTCAAACTCGATCTCAAGGAGTTGACATTGTCCAAATTCTCCCTTCCATCTCAGTCACATCTGTTCTCTATATACATGGATGCCCTTTAAATTTACTTTCAGTTAGTCGATTGACTCGGTCCCATGATTGTATTATTACTTTCACTAATGATAACGTTACCTTGCAAGACCGAACTACAAAAGCTGTGCTCTGCCAAACTTTAAAAGCTGGTGTCTAGTTTGTCTAAGTTGTCTACTTTGTATTATGAGTCGTGTTTGTTAGGGAAACACACCTGTAAGAATTTTCTTGATCGAGTCAATAAAAGAGTTTCGTCTCCCTTTGCTTTAGTTCTTCCGACGTTTGAGATCCCTCTCGTACTGTGTTTACTTTATAGTATAAGTATTTTGTTACTTTTATTGGTGATTACTCTCGTTGTACGTAGTTATTTTTAATGCTCAACTGTTTTCCATTTTTGGGCAATTTTATCATGAAATTAAAACTCAATTTGGAGTTTTTATTCGTACCTTAAGAAGTGATAATGTTCGGGAATATTTGTCTCATTAATTTCAAAATTTTATGGCTTCCAATGGTATTCTACACCAAACATCATGTCCTCATACACCCCAACAAAATGAGATAGCCGAACTCAAAAATCGATATCTCATTGAAACCACACGAATCTTACTTAATCTTCCATTCCGTTTTTGTTGGATGCAGTCTTAACGACATGCTACCTTATTAATTATATGCCGTCTTCTGTCCTTGATGGCAATATCCCTCATTCGGTCCTCTTTCCCCATACCCCTCTTCACCCACTATCACCTCGTGTCTTTGGATCTACGTGTTTTGTTCACAATTTATCTCATGATTTGGACAAACTGTTAGCTCGATCACTCAAGTTTGTCTTTCTCGGTTATCATCGGTCCCTGAAAGGCTATTGTTGTTATTCTCATACACTACACCTATACGTTATATTAGCCAATGTTACCTTTTTTGAGTTTATACCATATTTTGAATCTACCCATATAGCTACATAGCCCTATCAGGACATTAATCCTGAACCTCCTCATGTAATTATCCCTATTCCACCCACTCGTATTCCTATCGAACCTGTCGAGTCTGCCCCCAACCTCCACGACCACTACAAACATATCTGCGTCGTCGCCTATCCTTTGTTGTGCCTGTTCCTGTTCCTATTGCAAACTTGCCTCCGATGCCACTTCTGGATTTGGCCCTGCAATTTGAGCATGACCTTCCCATTGCTCTTCGTAAGGATATTCACACAACGCGTAATCCATCTCCTCGTTATATTGATTTGTGTTATCATCGTCTTTCTCTTTTGCATTACACTTGCTTGTCCTCTTTGTTTTCTGTTTCTATTCGTAAAACTACAGGTGAAACATTATCCCACCTTGAGTGGAGACAAACAATGCTTGATGAGATGTCTGCTCTACAAAGTAGTGGTACTCGAGAACTGGTTCCTTTATGTCATGGGAAGTCTTTAGTCGGTTGTCGTTGGCTCTATACGGTAAAAGTCGGCCTTGATGGTAAGATTGGTCGATTTAAGACTCGTTTGGTAGCCAAGGGATATATACTTAGATTTTTGGGTTGGATTACAACGATACCTTCTCACCTGTTGTCAAATTGGTATCTGTCAGACTGTTTTTCTCCATTGCAGCAATTCGACATTGGCCTCTCCATAAATAAGTTTTTATGGAGCAACCATCAGGGTTTGTTGCTTAGGGGGAGTCTTCCACCATGGTTTGTCGGCTACATAGGTCCCTTTATGGTCTTAAAACAATTTTCTATAGCTTGTTTTGGCAGATTCAGCTCAGCAGTACAAGAGTTTGGTATGATTTGTAATGAAGCCGATCACTCTGTATTTTATTGTCACTTAGCCCTAGGGTGCATCTATCTTATTTTTTATGTGGATGACATTGTTATAACTGGTAGTGATCAACAAGGAATACTCCAATTGAAACATCTTTCAAATCAATTTCAAACTAAAGACCTCGGTAAACTCATTTATTTTTTGGGTATTGAGGTAGCCCAATCCAAGGATGGCTTTATAATTTCACAAAGAAAATATGATATGGACATTCTTGAAGAAACAAGTCTATTAAATTCCAAGCCAGTTGATACTTCGACGGATTCAAATGTCAAACTCCTACCTAATCAGGGGAGCCTCTATCAAATTGAGGAAGATATAGGAGTTTGGTTGGAAAATTAAACTATCTCACAGTTACACGTCTTGACATTTCCTTCGCTGTCAGTGTGGTAAGCTAGTTCTTAAATTCTTTTTGCCAAGAACATATGGCTGCTGTATTTTGGATTCTTAAATACATCAAAAGTGCTCCTAGAAAAGGTATCATTTATGAAGATAAGGACATACTCAGATAGTTGGCTACTCAAATGCCGATTGGACAACTTCACCCATTGATAGACGATCCACTTCTGGGTAAATGTGTACTTGCCAGAGAAAATTTAATATCTTGGAAGAGTAAGAAACAAAATGTTGGTGCAAGATCCAGCGCTGAGGCATAATACAAGACTATGGCACTAGTAACATGTGAACGCATTTGGTTGAAACAAATACTGAAAGAATTTCAATTTGAAGAGGCCAACACAATTGCACTAATATGTGATAATCAAGCTGCATTGCACATTGCCTCAAATCCTGTTTTTCTTGAGAGGACAAAACATATTGAGATAAACTGTCATTTTGTTCGAGAAAAGATCGAATCGGGTGACATCATCAGTAGCTTTGTCAATTCCAATGATCAGTTGACATATGTTTTTACATAATCATTGCGAGGTTCTATAATTAGTTATATATGTAACAAACTTGATGCATTTGATTTATATGTCCAGTTTGAGGGGGAGTTTTAAAATATTATATGAGAATGTAAATAATTAGATACGCTGAAAGTATTTCTGTCTGTTAGTATTCCTGTCTATTAGTATTTCTGTCATTATGTTTGTTTAAATACTCATAGTTTATATAAAGAACTTCCGTTGTGTAGTTGAAAAACAGATTATTCATCATGTCTCTCAATACTTTTCTTCGTATTTAACACTTTCCTCTGAATGAAGATTATGATTTATGATAATTTGATGTTACGTTTATCATTTCATGCCATATAATTTTTGAACTTTCATGTTCTTGTATTTCTTACTATCAGGTATATCTGTTCCATGCTCTTGCTAATAAGTCAGCATTATTTTGGTAGAGTGTAGAAATTTTCAATGACAAGTCATATTCTTTTGGCTGTCCACTTTCGAATTGATATAGTTGATTATGGCCTTCTTAGTATTCTTTATTGTTGAAATTGTGGGATTTTAGAGAAAAAGAGGAGAGAAAATAATAAGAGATTGAATATTATTGATGCTAGTTTTATGCTAATTTGATTACAAAAGACTCAATATTATTCTATATTTATAGAGATACAAAACAAATCATAATAGTTCTATGATTATAAATTGATCATAAGAAATAATGAGAGATATTTTAAAATCATAATAATAATGAGAGATATTTTAAAATAGTTCTATGATTATAAATTGATCATAAGAAATAACTCAAAATACTCTAATATAATATAAAAGATATTAATAAGATATTTTCTAATATTCTTACACTTAGGTAAGTATAATGCCTCCCTCTTTCATCTTGTTTTTTTTAAATAAGACATGATGTTGCACAAGTAATAATCTTATAATAGTTGGTTAATTTCTTGATTAATCAACATATATTGTTATTCTATATTGCATTACCATATATTCCTATTAAATGATTAAATGATACACTCACTCTGTATTCATCTTCTTGATTAATTTTACTTTATCAGTTCTCATGATATAACGTAAATTTGTATTGCCATCTTAATTTATATCCGTTTTAAGAATCAAGTTATAATAGCTCTGTTTAGCAGATTGCACTAAATATATTTTATCTTGCTGGAAGTATTTTTTTTTTTACAACTTTTCTGTTGTATTTTCTTTTGGCAGAAATAGACATTGGAAACTGGCGTCTCCATGGTTACATGGAATTAATCCAAGGGATAGTCTGATGCCAAAAGACGGTGATGATGGTTTTTTCCCAACTACTGGAAATGAATTAGTAAGTACTTTTCATCACTTAAATTTCTAGATTTTTGGAAATAATGTCTAATAATCATCGGTTTTATCAGAAACCGGAAGCTATAATCTCAACTCGAAAGTATCGTGTAAGAGTTCTAGTATGTGCTCCATCGAATTCTGCCCTTGATGAGATTGTGTTGCGGGTTCTCGGTGGAGGTATGAAGTTTCACTTGCCTTTCTTGTTGTCGTTTATGTGAAGCAACAATAACCACAAGCTCAGTTTCTTCTCAAATAATATCTTGTTTTATTTCAATGCATTTTTTTGGGGAAAAAGGTTATGCTTTTATTGTACATTCACTTGCATGAATTGACAATGCTACTGTTCATAGCACACATCATTAAACAACTAGTCAACTGAAAGTAATTCTTTATTGAAGTGTAACGCTTAAAGTTCTGAGGTTCGCAGAATTGGATAGATAATCTATTTTTACAGCAACGGCGATCCATTGAATGCATTTCAGGGATGCCTTTACTAGGATGTTTTCCATCCAGGTTGTGTGGCCTGTAGTTAGCCCTTGTAATTGATTATATTGTGTTATAAGCACACTGGACTGAAATTGTATTTATTATTTTTTTTTTTTCAATCTCCATTTTGAACTTGTTTATTTATTTATCTTCGCTTTATTTTGACAGTTTCCTGTACATTTAGTTTTTTATTATTGTTCATGGATGTTCTTAGGTATCCATGATGAAAATGACCGAGCTTATTGCCCGAAAGTTGTGAGGATTGGTCTCAAAGCACACCATTCAATCAAGGCTGTTTCCCTGGACGAACTTGTATGTTGACAAATCAAATTAAAACAAGTGTCTCTTAAGTTAGCTATATGTCACTACACCATTATTATTTAATTTTCATATCATTGCTTCCTTTAATGTTGTTATGATATCATGAACATGATCATGCATGGCCAGTCATGAAGGAAGCCTAACTATTAAGTCATGAAGCACTTCTAGATAGTCTAAAATCTAAATGTTAAATGAAAAGGTTCATATATTTATTCTTATACATAATTTCTCTACCTGGAATTAACTGTCCAGGTGAATGCGTGGCAGAGGCATCTTTGAAGGTTTTGTTTCATTACAGATAATTGTAGAAGTTCTCACCATTTCCCCAGGCTAGCACATCCCATATCTGATTTATTGTCAAATGTCTATGTGGAAGTCGGTTCTGAGTGACGGTGATGGTCCCTGAAGTGTTAAGGTGTGGGTGATGTGTTGAAGGGTGGGAAGGGCCACAGTAGATTAGACCACATGAACAATGAGGGCGGGATGAGAATCATGGAGAATAGTCACGCTAAGCATAACAAAATGCTGATGTGGCAGGTGAGAGAGGACAGTTGAATAAGATAACTGAAATGTAAGGGTGAGAAGAAAGGGGGATAAGCATAAATTCAGAGGTTAATTAGAAGAAACCGCTACCAGGGAAGTTGGCTCCTCTAAGAACTGGCCTAGTATCTTAGAGTTCTGTTTCTGTATTCTGATAATCCCATTTTCCAGAGTCAAGTACATGCACTTCTATCCATTCTGGTTGTCTTAACAAATACACCGTTGAATAGTTTTCTATCATTTTCTCGTGTTTATTAGAAGTTGAAACACAAAACCATTGCCAGCTGCGGTGTTGCTTATGAATTTGGACACATTGTCAATAAATAATAGTCGGCCTTTTTGCTTCTCCTTCATCTTAGGTTATTCTGTTTATGCTCTTTTAAATTAATCTTTTTTTTTCCTGTAGAGTCTGCTATTTTTTTTACCACATATACTAGTACCTTCTATTGAGAGTCCCAAATTAACTAGAGTGATAGCCTAGGCAGTGCATAAAAGGCTTGAGCATTTTCCCTTTTCAAGCCAGTTTTGGGATGTGTAACTGTGTTTAATGGCATTCCTGCAATTCTGATTTGACAGCCTAGATCTCTGTCAAGCAAGTGTTTGTCTTCATCTGTGGCTGGATTGGGAATAGGCTAATTTGATCTATCACCGCCCTTCATATTGTCACTTTTCCCTAGGATTGAAAAGTGAAACTTTTTCTACTTTTGCTTTCACGAATCATGGTTTTAGTTTTTGTTCATCCATCTTATAATTCAGTAATCCAATCTTATTGTGTTAACCCCAAAATACACCAGTATGTCGATTTCCAGCCCAAAGCATGTTAACGAACACTGGTTTTATTTATTCTACCAAAAAACAACGGTTTCTTTATGATGTGTTCAAACACTCTGATGTGTAGTGTTGACCTTTTACAAACCGAGGAAATACATTTTTGCCAAGAAAATAAATCTAGCATGATACGTATTTCTTGAACTGAGAAACATTTGAGTGTTAGATAGTTTTTTTTGAAAAGAAAAAGAAACTACTACTTCCATCCCTAAATATAGGACTCTCATGAGATTTTTCTCTGCCTTTTATAAGTCCCCTTTCAATTTTTCAACTGCATTAATTATTTCTTTACTAACCTACCCCTAATAATGTTATATAGTTTTCTACAATCTGTAATAAATACTACAATTAAAACATAAATTAATTTTCTCTCTTCAAGGGTAAACTAGTAAAACAATTCAAATTTTCAACACATTTAATGCTGCAATCAACTTTCTTAATTCTCGTGAGTTGGTCAATGAGGTCTTATATATAGAGACGAAGGTAGTATCTAATTATGTGTAATGAATTAGAAGTCTAATTTTGACATCTTGTGCATGCTAGAATTAGCTTATTTTGAAAAAATAATAATTTTTTATAGTCTAGTTTCCCAAGATAGCTTTTTGGAAAAACGAAATTATTTATCACCATTAAGCTGTACTTTAATGTGGGCATGTATTGCAATTTGAATGGTTAAGATGGACTTATAAATGTCATTTGAGTCAAACTTTGATTTTTAAAATTTGCCTTGCAGGTGAAAAAAAAACGTGCTAGTTCAAACAAATCAACTGAGAAGCAGAGTAACGCTTCTGCTGGAAGCAATGATGACAGTATCCGGGCTGCAATTTTGGACGAGGCTACAATTGTATGTATTTCAAGCTTTAAGTTGAATTCAAAAGAAAATGCAAAAGGCAATGTGATTTTCTCATTTTTTTTCTTCTTGGCAGGTCTTCTCCACCCTCAGCTTTAGTGGTTCACATGTTTTCAGTAAACTAAGTCGCAGTTTTGATGTTGTGATTATAGATGAAGCCGCACAAGCTGTAAGAGTGAATTCTTCTTCAGTTTAATTGCTGAATCACCTGTTAGATTGTTTTGAGTATATATTAACTTGGCAAAGTTTAGTCCAAAGAAGTTCCTTCATTTCCTAAAAGTATTGCGGCTATCATGGTGAGATCATATGAGGCTTCTCCATAACTATAGGACTACACCAAGGGTCAACTTTGAGCCGTTACTTTATCATCTTTGTCTAGTTGTACTTGCTAAACATACCCATAAGCTGGTGTCACGGTGTGTGTTCTTTTTTTGCAAATGATATAGTCCTAGCTGGACACTCGAGAGAATTAACAGAAGGAAAGTTAGAGTTGTGGACACAAGTCTTGGAAGCATATGAAATGTATGTAAGATTAGTAGGTGGCACACAAATTCTAGCTTATTAGAGGTGACAATCAGAGAACAATATCAGGTCATAGTTTTCATGAATAAAGTATCTTGGTCCATCGTACAAAATGACTAGGAGATAGAGAAAGATGTCAACCATATAGGATTGAAGTAGGGTGAATGAAATAATTGATGCTTCTAGGGTAACTTGTGATGGAAAGTACCACTCAAGCTTAACGGAAAAAAATATCACATAGCTATAGGATCTGCAATGTTTGGATTAAGTGGTGATGGTTAAGAGCTAACAAAATGTAAGATAAGTATTGAAGATATGAGAATGTTGTGATGAATGGAAGATACAGTTTGGGGTAGCACCTACAGTAGATTCTTATGTGAGTTTATTTTTCCATTTACGAGAGAGATAAACAAAGAAAGAAAGAAATAAGCCATAACACAATTGTGTCAAGTTGTGACATACTTATACATACCTAAGTGTGTGCTTGTGTAAATGCCCAAAAGATTCAGTTAATATTCGACATATTATAACTTGTTATTATTCTTTATACTTAAGCTAGTATAGATATCAATCACATCCAACTCATTACATTAGGGCACTGTTGAGATATTGCCCAATTTTCTTTCCTTTATTTCCATTATTATGTAGTTGTTGTTAAATGGAGAGAAAGTGTTGAGAGACATGTTGAATAACCCGCGTGTTTCAACTACACAACGGAAGTTCTTTTTATAGACTATCAATATTAAATAAACATAATGACAAAAATACTAATAGACAAGAATCCTAACAGACAGGAATACTTACAACCTATCTAATTATTTACATTCTAATATAATATTTTAGGACAAGCAAGTGTAATGCAAAGGAGAATTTAGGAACTAACTTACCACATTGACAGCGAAGGAAATGTCAGTACGAGTGACTGTGAGATAGTTTAATTTTTCAACCAATCTCCTATATCTTCTTGAATCTGATAGAGGCTCCCCCTGATTAGGTAGGAGTTTGACATTTGGATCCATATGAGTATCAACTGGCTTGGCATTCTAATATAATATTTTAACAGTTGTCATTCTTATCCCTATAGTTTAGGGATCTTGATTTTAATCTTTAATTATAAATACACAAGGTCGGAGGTTTAGCCTCCCAATCAATTTAAATCAATCCATTCAAGATGGTATCAAGTGCTAGGTTACCCTAGATTTTTTCCCTTGAATGAATTGGTTTGAATTGCTTTAGAGGCTAAACCCCCAACCTTATGTATTTATAATTAAAGATTATAATCAAGATCCCTAAATTATAGGTATAAGAATGACAACTACATAATAGACATAAGGGAAAGAAAAATAGGGCAATATCTCCACACTCCTCCTCAATGACATAAATAAGGGAAAGAAAAATAAGGCAATGTGTCCACACTCCCCTTCAAGCTGGTGCATATTTATCGTATGCATTAAGCTTGGTACATATATAAGATTCCACGGGCCTATGAGAGGCTTGGTGAAAGTATCAACCAAATGATCATTATAATTCACAAAAGATGTAACGATCTGTCCAAAAAGAATCTTCTCATGGATAATGTGACAATCTATCTCTGTGTTTTGTCCGCTCATGGAAGATTGGATTAAATGCAATGTGTTATCTGGCTATCACATATGGGACTTATTGACTCAGACTTCCAAAACTTTAAATCATCAAGAAGTTGTTTCAACCAAATAAATCACTTATAGTGAGAGCCATATCTCAATATTTAACCTTTGCACTCGATCTAGCAACAACACTTTGCTTTTCCAAAAAATTAGATTCCCTCCAATAAAAACACAATAACTAGAGGTTGAGTGTCGGTCACAAGGATATCTAGCCCAATCTGCATTTGGATGTGCAACAACATTAGTGTGACCTATGTTCTCATAAACTATTTCTCTTCCTGGAGACCCCTTTATATATCTCAAGATTCAACCCACTGCATCCCAATGACTGTCACAAGGAGAATTAAGGAACTAACTCACAACACTGACAACAAAACATGTCAGGTCTTGCCACAATAAGTTAGCTCAACTTTCCAACCAACCTTTCGATATTTACTAGGGTCTGAAAATGACTCCCCCTGATTTGGTATGAACATGGTATTAGGATCCCTAGGTGTGTCATTGGGCTGGCAATCTAATATCCCAGTCTCCTCCAAAATGTCAAAAGCATACTTCCTCTAAGAGAATTCTTTTATTAAGTACCCTAAAAAATGACTCCCTCTAAGAAATAACTATTTATATACAAAAGTCCTAACTACCTCATAACCAACTAACTAACTATTAACTGCTCTAATATTCATTACTCTATATCCTAACAAGAGGAATGTCTATAAAACACCAAATGATCTGCTTCACTACAAACCATGCCAAATTCTTGAAGAAATGGACTGAATCTACCCACCCATGCTCTAGGACTATGCTTAAGGAAATATAAGGCTTTTCACAACCAACAAATTTGGGAGTCCAATTGAAAATAGTCTTCCTCGCTAAATCACCATCTAAAAATGAAAATTTGACGTCCAATTGATAGAGAGACCAACTGCACATAACTGCCATAGGTAAGAAAAGACAAATATAAGCCATCTTTGCAATTGAAGAAAAAACGTCACCATAGTTTAGACCGAAAATCTAAGTATAGCCTTTACAAGATGAGCTTTTAAGCAATCAATATGATCATTTGGTCCTACCTTGTTTATGAATACCGATTGACAACCAACTATAGATTTCCCCAGAGGATAGGGGACATGAGTCGAAGTCTGGTTGGAATCTAAAGTTGTCATCTCATCAATCATAGCCTGCCGCCATCTTGGGTGAGAAAGTGTTTCCTATCCTTTCTATGGAATGGACACAGAAGAAATAGTAGACACAAAAACATAATGGGGAGGGGATATGCGATAGATAGGTCTACAAGTAGTTTAGATTGGGCCGAAGCAGGTTGAGGGATTGGAACATGAGATGAAGAACCAATCTCTTCAATGACAATTTCCCCCATTGGTGTAGGATGAGAACAATGCTAATAAGTAAGGAAAAGACGAACCAAAGGGATGGAAGACTCTAGAGTAGTCGAGGTTGACGAGTCAGAAACAAATGAAATACAGGGAATTGGTAATGCTTCAGAGATAGATTCTTGTGATATTGACGAATTGAAGGATGAAGTATCTTCAAAGAAAGTGAAGTTTGCAGATATGTAGAAACGATGAGTTGAAGGAGATTAATATCAATACGATTTTTGTACCTGCGAATAGCCAAGAAAGGTACACTTAATTGCACGAGCCTTCAATCTTATCAAGACCTAGAGTTAGATCATGAACATAACAAGTGGAGCCAAAGATAGAAGGAGAGATTCATCAAGAAATAAGAGAGA
The DNA here is from genome assembly GCA_037974875.1 of Cicer bijugum. Taxonomy (NCBI): domain Eukaryota; kingdom Viridiplantae; phylum Streptophyta; class Magnoliopsida; order Fabales; family Fabaceae; genus Cicer; species Cicer bijugum. The sequence continues at coordinate 3,125,045 of JBBPBT010000230.1, forward strand.
GTGAGGTACATTGTTGTCCAGAGAAGAAGGCATGTAAAATCATTGTCGGGAACAATATTATGAGGGATATCATGATGATGGGACTCATAAGTATTCTTTTGAAAAAAGTGTTCGGCAACCTTATAATATTCTCATGTTCGTTGGAATTCATTTTCCAACCCCTTCTTGGGGAATTTTTTTGTGGAAATGTGGAAGTTATTTTTTGCCTGGAAATCTTTTATACCTTAGAATAATTTTGTTTAAATATGTAACAAACATTGAATGCCCATTCTCAATCCATATATTTCTAGGAATATATTTAGATGCCTTGGAACAATCGTTGGTATTCACTCTGTTTTTGTGTGAAGCTGTTTAGCAAAATCAGCCCTTGCGGAAGCGTTCCTAACAAGATGGCATTTGACTTCTATGTTTTAACCCTAAGAAACATAGGACTATTGGTAATATATGTATAGCAGTTTGTTTGTTACTGTAAATTCACAATTCTCAACACTGGGCACACTTCCCTACACACCATATCATTCTATGAAATCCTAACTGAAAGCAGGTAGCCCACGAAACCTGAATCCCATTCATTTCACCATTGATTCAACTGTTTCTGTGTTAAACCACTGTGAAGTGTCCATCTCTGTTTCAAGTAGCAGTCCATACATAATCAAGAGCCGCTCAAAACAAAATTTCTGTTTCAAAGTAGAAAGAAAAATGCTATTTCAAGATAACACAATTGTTTTACGAAGTGGCATATATGTATTATCTACAGGGAGCAATAATATAATACCCAAAAGACTAGAGTACCTTACCTTTACATGTTTTAAGCATTTAATGGTTCCTGGTTATTTTGTCGAGTTGTTTTGTTATCTTGTTAATATTTGTAATGATTAGATTAGTGATTATATGAAAGGATAACAACATTGCCTATTTTATTTATTTACTTTATTTCTTTATATGACATGTTACTTCTAAACAGGTGGAACCTGCAACTCTTGTTCCCTTGGCCAATCAATGCAAAAAAGTTTTTCTGGTATTTTCAGTTGCTGCTTCTTTCATTATAGAACTCTGCACCTTTTTGTGTTTTATAATATTTAAGTTTCTGTTGCATCTTAGAATGCATAGTGTTACATGTTAACTGTCTAATTATTTATGCAGTACAAATTTCAAAGGAGAAATACCTTTTGACAACATCTGTAAAGAAAGTGAATTATTATCGATCATAACCCTTAACTTAAAAGGTGTGAAATTGTATATAGAAAAGAAATTCATAATTCATGTTTACTAATTGTTTAAACAATGCCTGCCAGATGGAAATACTATTGAGCAACAATTATGATTGAACCTTTTAAAAAAGTGCGGGAATAAACACTTTGAAAATCTTTTTCGGCAAATTTTGTTCTTAACATTGTTACTTTTTCTTATTCTTTTTAAGGTTGGTGATCCAGCTCAACTTCCAGCAACTGTAATTTCAGATGTTGCTAAGAATCATGGGTAAGAAGTTATGTTGGGGATAGTTGTATTGATTTGATACATAATCCAATCTTTTGATAAAGACCTGAATTTTGCGTCTTTTGTGTTTCACAAACTTAAGATATGGCACAAGCTTATTTGAAAGACTAAAGCAGGCTGGTTATCCAGTTAAAATGTTGAAGACTCAATATCGAATGCATCCTGAGGTTGGTGCATATGTTTAGCAGACTCATGCAAAATTGTTTTGTTCATTATATTTTCTTATCCTGTGATCAAATGAATATCAAGAGGTTGAGACATGAAATAATTTCGCTTGAAAACTAAGTAGATACTTCTAATGTATATTTGTTTGCCAGATTTCTCATCAGTCTGTACTATTTGATACAAACAGATACTAAAACCCTTGATACTGGAATAAATATAACAAACAATTATTCTTGTCTTACTGGAGACTATTTGGCAACCTAAAATAATTGTTGTTCTAAAATATTTTCCTTGCAAGCCAATTCAAAATTAAGTCTTAACCAGCAGATACTGTTAATTTTTTCTTTCTTCTGCCATAATTAACATGATGTAATTAAAAACATTTATCAGTTATTGATATGCACACCTACAGTATGCACTTAAAGTTTCAAAAGTATCATATGAATGTGTTTAGAAGCCCCCTTCTCTCTTTTTATGTACGTACTCTGTTAAGCTAAAACAATTTGCTGTCTTACTGTCGGCATCCAAATTAATTTCAGTAACATAACTAGACAGCATTCAAATTAAAATTTTTAGTGGCTTAAACTTTAAGGCCTGAAGAGCAAAGATTCAAATGAAGAATGGCGTCCGTATGCCACACCTAAAGTTTCAAAAGTATCATATGAATGTGTTTAGAAGCCCCCTTCTCTCTTTTTATGTACGTACTCTGTTAAGCTAAAATAATTTGCTGTCTTACTGTCGGCATTCAAATTAATTTCAGTAACAACTAGACAGCATTCAAATTCAAATTTTTAGTGGCTTAAACTTTAAGGCCTGAAGAGCAAAGATTCAAATGAAGAATGGCGTCCATATGCCACAGCCTAGAATCGTCCTCCTGGTTGGTTACTTGGGGACATAGGACAATTAGAGATAATGTAGGTTGGTTACTTGGTGCCAAACTGAGTGATAATATTTGCCCTAATAAGTGCCAAACCCTAATAGGTGCAATGAAGTGTGTGAAATTGGAATGAACCTCTGATTTGAGCTTGAGAGGAAACACCCATGTGTACTTGGTAGATGCATCTACACAAGTTAGTAAATATTTGTAACCAGATACAAAGATCATAGGTGCAGGGTCCCAAACATGATGAGGGTGACCTAGTCTGTTGTGCAGGTATAAGTTGAAGGACCTTGTCCAGTTTGCACAATTATTTGTTACTATGAGCGAGTGTGTGAACGTTAGGTGAAACTAAATGGATAGTACCAGGTGAAGTGGTATAGGTAGGAAGCTGATTAAAGTAGTAGAGATCATCCTGTCCCAGTGATCCTTGAAGAAGCACCTTGGAAGTGGCTTGTAATTTAACCAGGCATTTGTCATGATGAAATTCAAAGTAGATGTGATTGTCATGGGCAAATTGACTGACAAAGATTACATTCTGTGATTAAAGGAACCAGTAGAAGATTATTCAGTGCAAGTGTGGTATATGGTGCTTAAGATGAGCGGAAAACATGTGAACCAGTAGATTTAATGGGCAAACCTTGTCCATTGTCAAGCACATGATCAAATCCAGATAAGGAGACACTGGCGTTATTGATGCTGGACGTGCAGGTCCACTAAGATAAGCTTGAGGTTGACGGAGCGGTGAAGGTGCTTGAGGTGGTCGTGCTTGAAAACCAGGTGTGCACTTCAGGTGTTCGCAGGAACTTGATCTTGCCACAGATGCGAAGGCGGAGGTTGATTGGAGTGACGGTGCCAACATACACTCGCTCCATGCCCTGTTTTGTAGCAGATCTGAGTCTAACCCTAGATTGACCTCTATTACGGCCACAATAGCTACCACGACCTCCACAACCACCACACACCGTGTTACCTCTGAAATGCTGAGATTCACCATGCAAAGACGAATCGGACGAGATCACCTCTGGCGACGCTTGCATAAGATTGATATACATAGGTTAAGAGGTGTCGTCTTCTCAGACGATCAAGGCGTGCTTCACGTGAAAGAAGCATGACTTCTACAGTGATGATAGGGCACAACTCATTGCGATTCACAGTGATTGCATTGTAATCACCTAGTAGCCATCCAGAACTGCTTCAAGTTGATCGCGCAAAGAAATTGGATCTCCAATTGACTCCAGTGAGTCAGCAATTGTATAAATTCGCACAAAGAATGCCATAATCGTGCTCTCACCTTTCGTGATGGACATGAGTTCATTGCGGAGTTCACGAGAGTTTAGAAGACCTGGATTTGATCCCAAACTTGGTGAGCATGAGCACAACGAACAACACGAGGAAGAACAGAAGCAGATAGTGTAGTGAGAAGCCATGTAAACAGTAGTGAATCTTGCTGTTCCTACTGTGTACTCAAGATTTTCAGAATCCTTTGTTCAATCTTCAACGGTGAGATAACATGGTGGAATCTTTGGATTCACCAGGTAATACTGGAATTTGTATGTTTTAACGATACGTTCAACTTGTTGCTTCCATGAGAGATAGTTCGATTCATCAAGTTTGATGGTGATGTGTTGTGTAAACGTCTTGAAGATATTCATCGAACTGGATATTGTTTGATCTCATGAAGTTTGCGCAGAAGGAGTAGGAGTTGGAGTTGGTTCAGCCATGGATTATGGATCAAAGGCTCACGATACCATAATAGATAAACAGAAAACATATTGTACAAGATGAAGATTAGAGAGAGAATTTCAGTTATTGTATTATTAGAATTGGAGAAACAGAAAATCTGGATTACAGTTTTGTGGTCACCGCCTTATATAGCAGATTCAGCAGCAGTTTGTTAAAGACCTTTTTACCTTGTTTGGCAATCCGATGATTTCCTATCATTTACTCTATTAAAATTGAATTGCTTTGGAGCAATGAATTTTGATGATGCCTAGTCAGGAAACTTGGAAAGGCAAAATTTTAAATTGAATGGTATATATTAGAAATAGGAGAAGGTGGAGAGAATGTTTTAAACATACATACTACAAATAGAAAACATAGAATAATATTCAAGGCTTCACTTCCAGGTTTCATTAGGTATTTTGCCTAGGATTTCATTTCTTCACATAACCAAGAAAACAGTAACCTGTAAAATAGAGTTTATTTAAAATGAATCAACTGAAAAAATAGAGATTCTACCAATCTCGTTAGGAAGTGGACCTTGAGTATCTAAATTACTCTCCATCTATTAAAAGTTCTTGACACTTTCATATTTGTCCTGCATACTCTCCATCTATGAAAATTTCCTGACACTTTCTATGTGGGTTTTATTATATTATGATCATACAGATAAGAAGCTTTCCCTCTAGGGAGTTTTATGATAATAAATTGGAAGATGGGGATGGTGTTAAATCACAGACTGTACGTGCATGGCATAAGTACCGTTGCTTCGGCCCGTTCTCTTTCTTTGATATACACGAGGGAGAAGAAGCTAAGCCATCTGGGAGTGGTTCATGGATAAATGTTGAGGAAGTTGATTTTGTCCTATTCTTGTATCAAAAATTGGTAACACTTTATCCGACACTCAAGTCAGGTAACCAAGTTGCAATTATATCACCCTATAGTCAACAAGTCAAGCTCTTCCAACAACGTTTCGAAGAGACTTTTGGTGTGTCAGCAGAGAAAGTAGTGGATATATGTACCGTTGATGGTTGCCAGGTATAGTAGCTTAATGTTAATTATATGGTATCCTTCATTTTCATTTTTGCTTTCAATATTTATTAAATACGATAGTTTCAAACACTTGAATATGGTTCTTGTTAGAATATTAGAAAATATCCTATTATCTTTTATATTATATTAGAGTATCTTGAGTTATTTCCTATGATCAATTTATAATCATAGAACTATTTTAGAATATCTCATTATTATTATAATTTGTTCCTGATTTAAGATTGAGTCTATATGTATAAATAGCGATTAGTATTGAGTCTTATATAATCAAGTCAGCATAAAGCTATTATTAATAATATTAAAGCTCTTATTATTTTCTCTCCTCCTTTTATCCATAATCCAATAACTTCAACAATTCTGATTTTTAATCATTTGGATCATTAACCTTGTTTAAGTTGTGGGGTTTTAGATAAAAGGTGAAAAAATAATTAGAACCTTGAATATTATTGATAATAACTTGATACAAAAGACTAAACACTAATCCATATTTATAGGCATATGTTGACTTAATCCTACATAAATAGAAAATCAAGAACAAATTGTTATAATAAGTAATATAAAATACAATCCTAAGAGATCCTCTCAGATTATAAACTAATCATAGAGAATAACTTACAATACTCTAATATAATATCAAAGTTATTAGAGATATTTTCGAATTTCCTCCATCAGGATTCAGGACTACTGCTGCTAAACTGTTGGAACGACAGACTGCGACAGTAACCTATTTTACTTGTAGGCCAAGGGTAGTGTGGGAGATCTGAAGAATCATATTGTGGATTGACACAAATTTTGTAATTTCACATAGATATCTTGATATGGTTTATACCTTAATTAAACAAGGGAGAGTGCAAGCCTGGGATATCAAAAGAATCGTAGTGCAAGTAGTCATAAATTTCCTGCTCAATAGATGGGTCATGGGTCTTAGACTCTTAGTGCACACTTCTCCCAATTAGTTGTCACTTAAAGGATTTCTGTAACTTTGGCTTCTTCCCTCTCTAATATGCTTCTTACATGGTTGACACATTTGATTTTGGACTAAAGAGTACTCTCATTTCTTTTCAGGGACGTGAAAAGGATGTTGCTATATTTTCATGTGTCAGAGCAAGCAAAGAAAGAGGAATAGGGTTTCTGGAGGACATCCGACGAATGAATGTTGGGATCACTAGAGCAAAGTCTGCAGTGTTGGTACTGTATCATTATGGGGTTAACATGATGCTTTTGATAATTTCATTTGGTACATTAGCAGTATCGCGATGCATGATTGTTGTTTTTCTGTAGGTTGTTGGGTCTGCCTCAACATTGAGGAGGAGTGTACAATGGAACAAGCTGGTGGAAAGTGCTGAGGAAAGAAACTGTTTATTCAAAGTAAATCTTCAGAAAAGTCATTTCTATGTCTCCTAACAGGCTAACAGCAATGCAGTAAAATTCAATCTATTGAAATTTTAATTGAGCCATCATATCGACCCAATGTTTTAGTACTCTTTTATGTTTTAGTACTCTTTTATGGAGTGTTTAGATATTATTAAGTTGTAGGTCAATGTGAATATATCTATCGACCCAATTTTTCTGCACCTCATACTTGAGACTGAAGATTAAAATATTAAATGCATATTTGGGTTCACTTCTGTGAGGTAAAAATGAATCTAGAAATACAAAATTAATTCTGACATGCGTTCTCAAGTAGAATTGTTTTTGTTTCTATAGTAGATTCGCATTTGAAGTTGAGTTTTGGAGTTTTAGCCTCTGCCATGTGATTTTTTTCCTTAAATTTCTTAATCAATTTATTTGTGTGAATTTATTTATTATAAATTGCTTATATTGAATTCCATTTCAATCATAATCAATTTTCATCACCATAAAACCAAAAACACTAACTCAACAATTTCCATTTGCAGGTGTCAAAACCATATCCCTCATTTTTAAGTGATGAAAATCTGGAATCCATGCTAGCAATGATGGATGAACTACCTCAGGCAACAGGGCATGATGATGTGGTAGAAAATAATGCACCAACTGTGGAGGCTGACGACAACGATTATGGAGATGGCGATGTTGACATGGGTGATGGGGGTGGTGATGATGATTAGGATTAGTATTAGTTAGTTTATTTTTATTTGTATAGATGAGCAGAAAGGTGCTATTAATGACTGTTTTTCTGGACTAGGAATATTGTAAACTGAATTAAATTCAATACCAATCAATGAGAATATTAGCTAGTCTCAATGAGAATATTAGCTAGTCATCTTTGTTGCAGTAATGGAAATAAAATTTTGCTCCTTTTGATGACTCTTCCTACTCAAGTGGTCTTTGTGATGATACTGTTTATGGATTAGGAATAACTTGCTAACAATTATTACACTTATCCTATTTTTTGGGGCATACACAAATCATATTTCCAAGATGCTACTATGTGTTGGACATATTTTATAGTACTAGATGAGTTGAGATGTGACCATGTCATTTTTTTAATATTATAGTAAATAAAATAATGATAATAAAAAATAAATTATATACTAATAATTATATTTAATACATTAAAACAATTTAAAAGTACATATTATTGTTTAGAGTTCAGGTTCAAGACAAAACTGATATGACTATCTCAACTTTTGGACATATTCCCAAAGTTGACAACGAATATGAGTATATGAAGTTTGAAAGAGGATATACACGATGTCAATCATAACAACAGATGATTCAGAAGTGGTGTAATTAGTCCCAAACAAATTAAAAAGTAACCCCATCATATATATGATGTCAGACAATATGATGTCCACCGTTGATTATTTCCTTGTTGGTAGGTCAAATTGAATTATTCCCTAATATGAACTCATATGACAGGTGGTGTTAAAATATAATTTATTTTTTGTTCTTATTTTTCTTTAATTAATACTCGTGGTGTATATAGGTAAATAAATGTTAAAAAAATTAAAGTTAGATAAATAATTATATTAAAGAGAAATTTATTGGCTTTCTTAATATGATAAAATAACTTTCAAATCTATATTATATACAATTAAAATGAGATTTACATTGATTTCTATAACAAATGATACGTGCCATTACAAAGAGAAAAATATTAAAAACAAAGAAATTCAAATTTATATTCAATTTGGACAGTAATTTCTTATATTTCCTAATATAGTTTTTTTGGTTTAGGGTTGTTTTGAAATTTTAAAAACAATAGTTCATGAGAATAATTCAAATAAAAAAATCTGTATATCTATCTATATTAATATAACATAAGATAAAATTCACATTGATTACATTTATAACAAATGTTTCTCAATGTCTTTTACATTACAATTTACCTTCTACAATTATAATAATTAAAATAATATCATCAATTTATATTTATTATTTTGATTTGATTCATGGTTACATAGCTAAGTATGTCTCATATAATTGATTTTATAATTTGATATATCAACAAATTAATAAAGAATAATATAATATAATTGTGGATTTAAGTAGATAATTGAAACAATTTATTTTCTATATTTAATCTCAACATAAAGGAAACAAATTATAAAGTCTTAGTAAAAAAATATTTAGTCACAATTGAACGGGTCAATATCTATATCTATCTACAAATATAATTAAATTTACATCGATTATATTACTAACAAATGCTTCTCAAGACCTTTCACCATGGCATACACTACATGTTGTTAGGAAAAACTTATTCTAAAATTTACTTTATACAATTATAATAATTAACTTCTTTGCTAAAATGAACTTAAAGTTTTTTTTTTATTCCCGTTATTTTTATAAGAACTTCCTTAAAAATAATAAAGTTAATTTTTAATTTATTTATTACAAATTAAAAAAAAAATTGATATTCAATAATTTAAATATCTATATCTATATTAATCTACAAATACGATGAAATTACATTGATTGATTACATTAGTAACAAATGCTTCTCAAGGCCACTCACCATGACTTTTGTCACAAGTCCTTTTAGAATGTACCTTCTACAATTATAATAATTAACTTCTTTTATAAATGAACTTAAGGTTTATTTTGTGTTTTTATTATTTTGTCTCAATAAGATTTTAAAAAAGTAATTTTGACTTTATATTTTAATTTTAGACTTATTTGTTACTGATAAAAAAAAATTGACATTCAATAATTGAGTTTTTCATTACAAATTTTAATATGATAAAAATAATTTTTTTTTAAAATATATTTTAAAAATAATTTTTATGAAGAGATTTTCAAAATAGCTTTTCATTTTAATCAGTTTTTGAAATTTTATTATTCAAAAAAAGTTA
>JBBPBT010000230.1:3135840-3165911 GCA_037974875.1 Cicer bijugum
AATATGATATATATATATATATATATGTATATATATATATATATATATCATTTTCCTCACTATATCAAACTATTAAAGTTAAGAGAAAACTTCTTATACAAATTGATTTGATTTCTCTCCACATGAATTCAAGAGATTTAAAATTTTAAAATATCCATGCATGATAAGTTCTTAATAAAATAATTATATTGCTTATACCGTTCATTTATCTTGTTAGGAAATTTTTTTATTTTTAGAAGTTTAGTGATCGATTTTTGATTTTTTTTGGATAGTGTAGAGCAATGAGTAAATATCAGTAAATTAATGAACACAGTAATATTATCTTGGTTCCCTTTATAACCAAGGGTACATCCAGTTCGCTTGCACACTATAAGAGATTTTTTCACTATTGTTAGAAAATGTACAAATCCCACACTAGGATCTCTGCTACAAACTTCTAACAAAAATTTCTAAGATAACACATTACTATCTTAAATTAGACTACTTTAAGAAAATACTACTTTATTTTACAAACAATGTAATTTGATTTGGAATAAGAATAAGAATGATATAATGATATCAATCCAATATTATTTCAAGTGTACTTTGAGAACCTTTCTCAATGATATGAAAATGTAATGCAAATACTTGAAATAAGAAAAAATAACTTTGAAAAAAATCAAAAATTTGTTCAAAGTTGTTCAAGGTTTGGTAGTAGGATAGGGTGCCTCTTAATATGAAACTATGGGGTATTTATACTCCATAGACATCACTTCAGATAAGTGGCCAATATTCCAAGAGTTTTGATGAACAAATGCAATGATCTAGAACTATTTCAGATATGAAAAATTGCATTGTTTCTAGTTGTATTCAAATACGATATTGTTTTTTGTCAAAAACTTTAATTTTTAAACATTGTTATGAAAATCCTTTTTACGCATATGCAGAGATGAATGATTCTCATGTACTTTTGAAGTATTGATTGTATCATGTACCTTTATATTTATTAATCATTTAATATGTTTGATTATAGTTGACATATGATATTTGGACTTCTTTTTGAGCTTTGCTTCTTTGATCACAATTCTTGGTCTATATCTTCATAAAAAACATGTGTTTTACATTTTCAATAAATATTTATCCGTGCATAACACGGGTCTTACACTACTAACAATTAAAAAGAAATAAAATGAATACTAATAAGTTGATGTTTGGTCCCAAATTTGAATCCGAAATCTCGCAGTTATATGAGTTAATTATGATAAAATTTTACATCATAAACTTGAAAAGGTCATTAAATTAAATGTGAAAGAAAAAAAAATCAATGCAAGAATAAATTATCATAAGGAATATGTCGACTTACCATCATCAAACTCTTACTTGTAGCCCCTTAAAGTACAACTTTCATCAGCTAATCAATAAAAATTGTGACAAACTCAAATAAATTACTCATTCATCCAAATGCAAAATTTAATCAGTCCCCATTAAATAGATAACCTCTTCAAATATCATAAATTGAATAACACCACAAATGGACAATTTATTCACAACTCATCTCCCACTCTCAAAGTTCTTGGTTTGCTATAGGGAAGCATTGACTAGCACGACATGGGTGGAGTTCCATTATAACACTTTAGTCCACTATGATTAATGGCTACCCCGATTCAAAGGATCCTTGCTTATATAAGTCATGTACTTTCTTCGGAAAAGATCATCAATGAAATATCAATTTTGTTTCCTATAATTTAGAGAACTCATTTATACTAGTGTTTCAACTCATTAACTATTCGTTAAACACAATTAACTACAATAAAAGTGGGAGTTGAATGTAAAAGTGGGAGTTGAATGTAAAGAAGGTTGCAAGTGGTTTGCCTATTGGGTTTTCAAGTAAAAAAAATATTTTTTGTTAGAAAAACAACATTAATGCGGCGGTATGTGAACGAAACAAATGCATGCGACAATGAAGCAACCTATTAAAGGATTTGCTCATGCGTTGTTGGATTTGTTGAAGCACAAAGGCCACCAACGGTTAAAGGTGAGTGATGCGGCACGACGAGCAATGATGCATTTCATCCGACGGCGACGACTGTTAATTCTAATACAGTAATCCTAAGAAGAAGAAAAAACTACTTATTCGCTGTTATGTTTTTTTTTTTTTTTTTTTGAGTTATTTGATAAAACCATGATATGAATTTTCTGTTATATTACAAAAGGGTGAAATTTGTTTTCTTGGTGATTGGTTTATAAATATCAATTATTTATATATATTTTTTTTAGTATTTTGTGTTGTAAAGAAAACAATTTTAGGAACAAACAACATTAGAAAATGAAAGTTTAACATATGAGTTTATTTTTTGCATAAATAGAAAAAGAGAAAAGAAAAAAAAACCTAAACTACATTTTTTTAAAGGGATGCAATAGAAAGACTAACAAGAAGAAAATTAGAGAAACAATAAGAAAGTGATACTTTACTATTAATTGGTTTTGTTGGACTGATTTTCCCAAAATCTGATTCTCTGCTCTTCTTTTGCCTATTATTCTTTTTCTTTTTTACTCAATAATGGTCTCCCCTTTTTACTATTGTTGTCGATTATTTATAGACTTTGTGAATGTAGGTTACAAAAGACAATATAATAATTGTCAATTGATCACTAGTTTTATTACCATTAATCTATTTCTTTTCATTTAGTTGATCACCATTATACTGATTTTATTATGATTGATTCCTTTATTTTCATTCAAATGATCACCATTATAAGAATTTTTATTAGCATCAATTCATTTCTTTTCATTCAATTATATACGTTTTTTTCTTATGTTTTAGAAAAGAGTGAAAAATTCTGAAAAGGAATAAGAGACAAACAGGAACCAAAAGCATCCATGATTTTTTAAAATTTAAGAGCCTAACTATTTATTTTTACTATTACTATTTTTATCGTTATATCTTTTTTCATTTTTTTATATTTATTATTTTTATTAAAAAGTCTCAAAGTAGTGGACAAAATTAGGTATCAATAGTTGCCCCTCTTTACTTAGAATTTACTTGAGAATCAAAATAAATAATAAGTAAAGATGACAACTCTAGTTTTGTTTGAAGATGATTTTTGTAGAAGAGTGCAAGTCATTTACCCAACTTCAAGATACTAGTCGTTTTCTTGGCTTCGGGTGCAAGTCATTTTCTTGACTTCAACATGCGGGTCATTTTCTTGGCTTCGTGTGCGAATCACTTTCCTGGCTTCAACATGTGGGTCGTTTTCTTGAATTCCAGCACGAGTCGTTTTCCCAGCTTCGGGAGCAAGTCATTTTCCCGGCTTCAAGACGCGAGTTGTTTTTTCGGCTTCAGGTGCGAGTCGTTTTCTTGACTTCAACATATGGGTCATTTTCTCAACTTCAAGAGCAAGTCGTTTTCCCAGCTTCAACGTGCGGGTTGTTTTCTCGGCTTCAAGTGCGACTCATTTTCCCGTCTTCAATATATGGATCATTTTCTCGGCTTCGGGTGCGAGTTATTTTCTCAGCTTCAAGTTGCAGGTCATTTTCTCGGCTTCAGGTGCGAATCGTTTTCCCGACTTCAACATGCAGGTCTTTTTCTCAGCTTTGAGTGCAAGTTGTTTTCTTGGCTTCAACATGTAAGTTGTTTTCTTAACTTCGGGTACAAGTCATTTTCCCAGCTTCAACATGTGGGTCATTTTCTCAACTTCAGGTGCGAGTTATTTTCTCGACTTCAACATGCGGGTCGTTTTCTCGGCTTCGGTGCGAGTGGTTTTCCCGGCTTCAACATGTGAGTCACTTTCTTAGCTTCGGGTGTGATTCATTTTCCCAGCTTCAACATGCGGTTCATTTTCCCGGCTTCAACATGCGGTTCGTTTTCCCGGCTTCAACATGTGGTTCATTTTCCCAGCTTCAACATACGAGTCATTTTCTTGGGTTCTAGTGCGATTTGTTTTCCCAGCTTTAAGATGCGAGTCGTTTTCTCAGCTTCGGGTGTGAGTCATTTTCCCGACATCAAGATGCAAGTTGTTTTTTCGGCTTCGAGTGCGAGTCGTTTTCCTGACTTCAACATACAGGTTGTTTTCTCAGCTTCAAGTGCGAGTTGTTTTCCAAGCTTCAACATGCTTGTCGTTTTCTTGGCTTCAGGTGCAAGTCATTTTTCTGGCTTCAACATGTGAGTTATTTTCTCGGCTACGAGTGCGAGTCATTTTTCCGGATTCAAGATGCGGGTCGTTTTCTCGGCTTCGGGTGCGACTCATTTTCCCGACTTCAACATACATGTTGTTTTCTAGGCTTTGGGTGCGAGTCGTTTTCTTGGCTTTAGCATGCAGGTCATTTTCTTGGCTTCGGGTGCAAGTTGTTTTCCCGACTTCAAGATGCGGGTCGTTTTCTCGGTTTCGAGTGTGAGTCATTTTTTCGGCTTCCACATGCGAGTTATTTTATCGGCTTTAAATTTATGAAATGTCATGAATCAATGAATAAATGAATATGCTGGTTTTTATTAATATTTTTATTGGACATAACCATTCAAATCATGGATGAGAAAAACGCTAATACATTTTTCTTGTACTTGATATCTTTGATCTCTCTTTTGTCCTCTTCTCTTTTTTATCCTTTTTTTTTCTTGCTCTTTTTGTTGAAGAAGAATTATTGGTGTGATCTCAAGTTGGATCTCATGTTGTTGTCTACCTTGTACTCTAAACAACCTCTAATATATCCGACTTTATCGCAATTCATTATATCAAGGTATAATATATGTTTTACTTTCCAGTACATGATAATCATAAGATGCATTCGGGAAAGAGGGTTAAATTATAAAGATGATAAAAGTATATATCAATATATTGAGGTTCAATATTCTTCGTATAACAAAAAATACATTAGATAAAACAAAATAAATAGGTGGAAGACCCGACCAGATTACTAGTAATTCAAAGGTAGAGTGAACTAACTTCTCGTGCCATAGTCCGATCAATATTGTTGATACTATCCTTTTAAGTATATATTCTTTGTTTTTGTTGTTGTTGTTGTTGTTGTTGTTGTTTTTCTTCTTCTCCTAGGTTGCCCTTTCAGGTTTTCAACCCTGCAAGTATTTATTATATTATTTTGTACCCTAATTTTTTCCTAGGTTGCTTTTTCAGGTTTTCAACCTAGTCGGTATTCATTATTATTTTTTTGTACTCTAATTTTTGCCAAGGTTGCCCTTTTCAAGTTTTCAACGTAGCAAGTTTTTTTTTGTACCCTAATTTTTGCCTAGGTCACCCTTTCAGGTTTTCAACCTAGTGGGTATTCATTATTATTTTTTGTATCATAATTTTTGCCTAGGTTATCCATTTCAGGTTTTTAACCTAGCGGATATTCATTATTTAAGTATGATAATTTTTTACAACGTCTGAGTTTAGAGGGAGGACTAAATATTTTTCATCCATATTCGTGAGGATCAAAGCTCCACCTGAGAAAGCTTTATTCACGACGTACGAGCCTTTATAGTTAGGGGTCCATTTCAAACGATAGTCCTTTTGAATTGGTAAGATCTTTTTTAGCACCAAGTCTCCTTCCTAGAATTCTCGAGGACGTATTTTTTTCTCGTAAGCTATTTTCAGTCTTTTCTAATATTATAGTCCATGGCATAAGACCGCCAATCTTTTTTCTTCAATTAAATTCAATTGATTGAAACAGGGTTGTACCTATTCCGACTCCTTTAGTTTGACTTCCATTAATACTCTTAGCGAGGGGATTTCTACTTCAATGGGTAGCACAACTTGCATCCCATATACTAGGAAATAAGGGGTTGCCCCAATTGAAGTGTGTATCGAAGTACGAGACCCGTGTTGTGAAAACGACAATATCTCATGTCAATATTTGTATGTAACAACCATTTTCTGAATAATACTTTCGATGTTTTTATTTGTTACATCAACTGCGCCATTCATTTTTTATTTGTACAGGGACGAGTTGTGGTGTTGAATTTTAAAGGTGGAACACAATTCATCCATTATTTTGTTATTCAGATTTGTGGCATTATCAGCAATAATCTTGCTTGACATAAGAAGCGGCATTTACCCATTTGGTAAATTAATCAACTGCCACCAAGATGAAGCGGTGTCCATTTAATGCTTTCAGTTCGATCATTCTGATGTCTGTGCCCCAAATTGAGAATAACCAGGGTGGTGAAAGGGTGTTCAGGGGCATTGGTGGGTCGTGGATATTATTAGCATATATTTGACACTTATGGAATTTCTTTACATAATTAAAACAATATTTTTCTAGGGTGAGCCTATAATACCTGGCACGAAGAATCTTTCCTGACATGGCGTGTCCATTCATATGGATCCCATAAGAGCCATCATGGATATCTTGTAGAATTTCTTTTGCCTCATTGACATCAACGCATCTGAGGAGTTTCATATCATGATTCCTCTTATACAAAATATTTTAGTTCATGAAAAAGCTCGCAATTAACCGTCTCAGTGTTCTTTTCTCATTCTCCGATATTCCGAGAGGATATTCTTTATTTTTAAGATAATGTTTGCTGTCATGATACCACAATTTTCCGTCGGTTTCTTCTTCCATTATGTGGCAGTAGGTCGGATGATCTTGACTCTCCATTTTAATGGATGGGATTTCATCATTTCACTTATTTGGAACATCGAGGATACAATAGCCAAAGTATCAACCAATTGATTGTTTTCTCGAGTGACATGGTGAAATGTGATTTTGTCAAATTGTAAAGACAATTCTTTTATGTAGGTTAAATAAGTTATTAACTTCTTATGTCAAGTTTCCCATTCTTGGTTAAGTTGATTAATGACTAGGGTTGAATCTCCATATACTTCCAACATTTTCGCTTATGATTCCAAAGCTGCCAAAATTCCCATGGCACAAGCTTCATATTCTACCATATTACTAGTACAACCAAAACACAAGTGCGCTATGATAGGTATATGAACTGTTTTTTAGGAGATATTAAGACAACCCCAATCCCATGCCCCATTATGTTTGAGGCCCCGTCGAATAACAAGGTCCATTTTCCATTAGCGCATTCTTCAAACAAAACCATGATGCTTTCGTATGGGAATTCGCATTGCATTGACTTATAATCATCCATATGTTGATTAGCTAGATAATTTGTTAAGGCACTCCCTTTGATGGCTTTCTGAGTAACATAAGTAATATCATATTCTAATAACATCACCTGCCAACGAACATTTCGCACTTTGAGAGCAGGCTTTTCAAAAATACTCTTGATTGGATCCATTTTGGATATCAAGTAAGTCGTATGGCAAATCATGTATTGCCTCAAGCGATGAGCCACCCAGGCTAAGGCCCAATAAGTACGTTCTAACATTGTATATCTCATTTCAACATCTGTAAAAAATTTACTTAAATAGTATATGGCATGCTCCTTTTTTCCTGTTTCATTGTGTTGCCGCAACACGCATCCCATGACCCTGTCGAGGATTGTAAGAAACATAATCAAGGGTCGACCGGAATTGGGGGGATTAGAATTAGAGGGTTTTGCAAATACTATCGAATTTTCTCAAATGTGTTTTGACATTCTTCATTCCACACAACTATTTGATTTTTCCGTAAAAGTTTAAAGGTTGGGTTACAAGCGACGGTTAGTTGTGATATAATTCTGAAAATATAATTTAGTCTTCCCAAAAAAATGGGAACTTCTCTTTTTGTACTTGGTGGAGGCATTTCTAAAATGGCATGAACCTTATCGGGGTCGACCTTTATTCCTTTATGACTAATCACAAATCCCAATAATTTTCTCAACCTCACGCTGAAAGTGCACTTAGAGGGATTAAACTTTAGATTAAACTCTCTACGTCTTTCAAAGAGTTTCTTTAGATTAATAACATATTTTTCTTCTATTTGTTACTTAGAAATCATGTCATCTACATACACTTCTACCTCTTTATGAACCATGCCATGGAATAGGGTTACCATAGCTCTTTGGTAGGATGCCTCATCATTCTTTAGACCAAAAAACATTACTTTGTAACAAAATGTTCCCCAAAGAGTGATGAAAGCCATTTTTTTCCATATATTCAATTATCATCTTAATTTGATTATACCCTGACAAAACATTCATAAAAGAGAAGTGAGAATTGCAGGCCACATTGTCAACCAGAATATCAATGTGAGGTAACGGGGAATCATCATGGGTTTTAAATCAGAGGGTGCGGGTTAGTTATCCCGACATTAAATTAGAGTGTGCGGGTTAGTATTCCTGACTTTAGATTTATATACTATTGAAAAATATGAAATGTCGTGAATGTATTTGATGAATGAATATTTTCCTTCATTTTTATCTTTTTTACAATTTTTTTTTATTTCTTTCACATTCTTACGAACATGATCTTTGGATTCATGGATGAAAATATACACAACTTCGAATCAATAATGGTGATTGTCCTCTTGATCTTTACAAAGATTTTTGTTACATCTTCGACTTGATATCTAGTTGCCATTGCCTTATGTGTAAAGACATCATACTAGTTTTGACCTTTTGACATTCATATATCATGTGCCCCAATATATGATTATCATACAAATACATTTTGACAAAAAGATTCGTAACTCAAGAAACTAGTTTAGATGATGATATTCGGTGAGAAAATCTATTGTACAAAAAAGAATGATTCATAGGAAGAGAAGAAGATAAAGTGATCTCATATGGATAAATAACCCAATTTATTAGTAGTATTTTATAAAAGAAATGTGTTAATAAATCATACCACAATTTCAATCGGGTTATTAACCTGTTTTGGAGGATATGATTTGCCTCAATTTATCTTCACAACCTTTCAAAATATATTGCTTCGACTTGGATCTATGTAAGCCATATTATTTGCTTATTTTCCTTTATAACTTCTTCATTCTATTTTTTTTTTTGGCCCTAATTTTTGTTTAGGTCACCCTTTTGGGTTTTTGACCTAGGAGGTCTTCATTCATTTTCGCCTAGGTCGCCCCTTCGAGTTTTTGACCTAGCAGATCTTTATTTGATTTTCTATTCTCACTTTTTCCAAGGTTGTCGTTTGTGGCTAGGTTACCTTTTCAGGTTTTCAACCTAGCAGATATTTATTATTATTTATTACCTTGGTCGCCCTTTTAGATTTTCAACCTAACGGATATTTATTATTATTATTATTATTATTATTATTATTATTATTATTATTTTGTACCCTATTTTTTTGTCAGGTTGTCCTTTCAAGTTTTCAACAAAACGGGTATTTATTATTATTATTATTTTATTTTTTTATACCATAATTTTTTGCTAGGTCGTCCTTTTGGATTTTAAACCTAGCGGGTTTTTATTTAGATGTAATACTTTTTAAAGCATCAATTTGTGCAAGTAGTGATAAGTCTTCTCAACCCATATTGGTGTGATCAGAGCCACACTTTGTAACACCCCGTTTTTCAAAGCGAGGGTGTATTTTTTTTTCCAAAAGAAGTTAAAATAAAACAGAGAGATAAATAAGGTAACACCTTTGGATAAAATAATTAAGTCATTATAATTTACAAGCAGCGGAAGAAGTTCTCAAAATATGAATTCAAAATATTTACATAACAAAAGTGGTACAGTCTTCCAGTTTAAAAATAAAAGCAACCCAAAAGAAAGACATATGTTCCCTCTGTGTCAACCTAGTCTGATCATTTTACAAAACAACTAAACACCCTGAGTGATCTCCACGCGCCCCGTGAGATCCTCCTAACGTAGCTCCAATCAAGCACTCCCATCCACATTCCCATCCGGAGGGTACGAACTGGTAGGATCATCCTGATTCTCATCTGAGGGCAAAGCCCAGATTTCCACAATAGTTGTAAAGGGTCACCAACCAAAATTAACAGTTAACACATAACATTTAAGCTTTTCAATGCACAGATAACCTTTTCAATTTATCATACATCTTAGAAGGATTTTCCACATGCTAAAAGTTCATGTAATGCTTGCCAAATATAAATGAAAACAAAAGAAAGTTCTCAATCCATCAAGTAATACATAACTCACCAAAACATTGATAAATCAATTGAGCAATCAATTATCTAACTCAAAATAAGATTTTCCACTAAGCCAATCGATCGGGGAAATCAATTTCCTGAAAGTTTTTAGTGAAAACTGAACTCTGGGCTTAAATCAATCGATTGGGTAAATCGATTGACTCAATCGATTGGGTAAATCGATTTCCTGACAGACAGATCCCCTGTATTGAATCCAATCGATTGGGCAAATCGATTTCATGAAAGACAGAGCCCCTGTAATGAATCCAATCGATTTGGCAATTCGATTTCTTAAATGGTTTTGAAAAACATAATACAAAATCGATTGGGTAAATCGATTTCGTGAAAGACGGGGCCCCTGTAACTCATCAAATCGATTGGGTAAATCGATTTCCCTGTGTATTCTTTCAAAAATTCATAAACTAACTCAATCACATTCATACATAATCCCAAATCTTAACACTTAGCACTGATAACGCAATCGCTACAACAACATGAGTTTCGAAATAGTATTGCAATTAAACATGCTATCACCAAATTCCAAAACATAACATTTAACACTTATGACACAATTACTACAACGTTAGGAGTTTCGAAATGGTATTGCAATCAAACATGTTATCACCAAATTCCAAAACATAACACTTAACACTTATAATACAATTACTACAACATCATGAGTTTTCGAAATGGTATTGCTATCAAACATGTTATCACCAAATTCTAAAACATAACACTTAACACTTATAACACAATTACTACAACATCACGAGTTTTCGAAATGGTATTGAAATCAAACATGTTATCACCAAATTCCAAAACATAACACTTAACACTTATAATACAATTACTACAACATCATGAGTTTTCAAAATGGTATTGCAATCAAACATGTTATCACCAAATTCCAAAACATAACACTTAACACTTATAACACAATACCCACACGGACAAAATGAACCAACAATTCACAATTTAACAGGGTGTAGTCTCTCACGGACAAACACCTGTGCAGTCTCTCACGGACAAACATAATTCACCAGGGCGTAGTCTCTCACGGACAAACCCCTGTGCAGTCTCTCACGGACAAACACAATTCACCAAGAAACGTAAGTCGTAAACGTACTGCCTATCACGGGCCCGTACCGTTTACCAAGGTGCCACCTATCCCGGGTCTGCACAAATTACCAAAAATCGTAAACCATAAACGTACTGCCTATCACGGGCCCGTACCGTTTACCAAGAAACGTAAGTCGTAAACGTACTGCCTATCACGGGCCCGTACCGTTTACCAAGGTGTCACCTATCACGGGTCTGCACAACTTACCAAAAATCGTAAACCATAAACGTACTGCCTATCACGGGCCCGTACCGTTTACCAAGGTGCCACCTATCACGGGTCTGCACGGTTTACTAAAACAAACATTAAGTAAACGAGACATTAAGAGATTCCCCATTCTTAATACTCATTTAACTTAAGCGATTTTCAAAACAAACATTAAGTAACCAAGACATTAAGAGATTCCCCATTCTTAACGCCCAGTTAACTTAAACGATTTTCCAAAACAACATTAAGTAAATAAGTCATTAAGAGATTCCTCATTCTTAATACTTATTTAACTTAAACGATTTTCAAAACAAATATTAAGTAAACGAGACATTAAGAGATTCCCTATTCTTAATTCTCATTTAACTTAAAAGATTTTCCAAAAAAAACATTAAGTAACCAAGACATTAAGAGATTCCCCATTCTTAACACCCAGTTAACTTAAACGATTTTTCAAAACAAATATTAAGTAAACGAGACATTAAGAGATTCCCCATTCTTAATTCTCATTGAACTTAAACGATTTTCAAAACAAATATTAAGTAAACGAGACATTAAGAGATTCCCCATTCTTAATTCTCATTTAACTTAAAAGATTTTCCGAAAAAACATTAAGTAACCAAGACATTAAGAGATTCCCCATTCTTAACGCCCAGTTAACTTAAACGATTTTCCAAAACAACATTAAGTAAATAAGTCATTAAGAGATTCCCCATTCTTAATACTTATTTAACTTAAACGATTTTCAAAACAAATATTAAGTAAACGAGACATTAAGAGATTCCCTATTCTTAATTCTCATTTAACTTAAAAGATTTTCCAAAACAAACATTAAGTAATCAAGACATTAAGAGATTCCCCATTCTTAACGCCCAGTTAACTTAAACGATTTTTCAAAACAAATATTAAGTAAACGAGACAATAAGAGATTCCCCATTCTTAATTCTCATTTAACTCAAACGATTTTCAAAACAAATATTAAGTAAATGAGACATTAAGAGATTCCCCATTCTTAATTCTCATTTAACTTAAAAGATTTTCTAAAACAAACATTAAGTAACCAAGACATTAAGAGATTCCCCATTCTTAACGTCCAGTTAACTTTAACAATTTTTCAAAATAAATATTAAGTAAACGAGACATTAAGAGATTCCCCATTCTTAATTCTCATTTAACTTAAACGATTTTCACAAACAAACACACATTAAGTAAACGAGACGTTAAGAGATTCCTAATTCTTAATACTCGTTTAACTTAATGGTTTTCAAAATATCAAACAAAACAAACTCAAACATATTATCAACCCCCATCAAAACACATCAATTCATTCTCCCACAAAATTCAACCATACACATATCAAATTTCATCAATATCAATTAATAACACGTCAAAACAACGAACACAATCCACCACTCAAACACACAAGTTTCTTTTACTCAAAATCATACATAAATGAGTTTAAATTCCTTTTTCCCAAAACAATACTCCAATCCTAACAAAATTTGTTTCCACACAACCACAGATAAGTCCCTAAATGCAAACTAAAAGTTTGGAAGGAGCCATTACCTTATCGTTAGCTTTAACGTCGATTTACGGCACCGCGATCAATTCCGGTAAAAACTTTGCTCGCGACGTCGCTTCATAAATTAGCTCACTAGCACCGTAGTGTAGTGGTGAGCAACCTTCCCTTCTATCCCTTTGCGAAATGAAGCTTGGATCTAGAAGAAACGACGAGATTTGTGTTTGACGGTTTTGAAATCCCTAAACCATTTTTCTTCGTTTTCGGATCAAAGAGGAAGAGTGGAGTTGGGTAATCCTTGTCCTATCACCCACCAAGCCTTGGGTTTCAATTCTCAAACTTAAAGGGAGCAAGAAAAACAAAAATGAAAGGAGGAGGGGGGAAGGATTTGCGCGCGGCTGAAGGAGGAAGAAGAGAGTTTTTTTTTGTTTTTTTCCTTCCTTCTCTTTTCCCTTCTTTCTATTTCCTTATCTTTCTTTTCTACCTCTTTTCTCTTTTCCTTCCTTTTTCCTTTCCTTCCAAACATATATTCATTATATATATTAATTATAATTATCAAATATCTAAAAATATCTAGTTATTTGTTAAATTACCATTTCACCCATAATGCATTAAATTATTCGTAAAAGATTCACCGCAGTTAATTCAATTTATTTATCGACGAGTAATCTTGATCGGGCATCAAAATATCTTTTTGGTCATATAAATTCCAAAATATTAATACTTTGGCTAAAAAGCCTCCGAGTTCAATACCAAAATACACTAAAATACATAAAATGTACTTTAAAATTATGGGTCTTACACACTTGAATGTATTTTTCTTATGGTATTGGGAGCTTATATAGTTGGGATTCCACTTGTCATGCTAGTCCTTATAGATAAGTGAAATCTTCTTGAGCGCTAATTCTTTCTTTTGAAGCTCCGAAGTTCATATGTTCTTTTTTTAAGATCTTTTGAAATAATTGTCCTTGACATGAGGTAGTCAACTGTTTTCTTGAATCGAATTCAGACGATCAACACAAATCGTTACTCTTGATTAGGGGATTTTTTATTTTGAATGGGTCGCACTGCTTTTATTCTATATAATAAGAATAAAAGGGGTTCCCCAATTATAGTCTGATTCTCAGGGAGAGTGCTCCACTATTACGAGATAATATTTGGTACGACAATTTTCTATCTAGTTTTACTTCTACATTTGATAGTAAGCAGGATGGTTGTGATTTTCATTCTTGTGAGTTACTATTCTTCATCATGACTTACTTTGAACATTAAAGATAAAACAACTAGAACACCAATAAATTGATTATATTGTTAAGGGACATGATAGAAAATGACTTCAAATTTTTAGACATTTTTCTAATATGTACATATAAATGATTATCTTCTTATCCCAAATTTTACATTCTTGATTCAACTAATTGATGATTAGGTCAAATCCCCATATACTTATCCCAACATTTCACTTTTGATTTATAGGCGGCTAGAATAGTCATGGTACAAACTTCACATTCCTCCACATGATTGGTGTAACATCCCAAATTTCATAATCAACTATTTTATTAATCAAATAGGATTTTAAAGAAATTAATTTGGTGTTAAATTTATTTTAGAATGTATGTGGATTAATTTTATAATTACTTCTCCTTATATGTGTGAGTTTCTTATGGTTTGATAATTGTATATATATTTAATTTAATGAGTAATATAAATTATAAATATTATATTTAGTTATTTAATTTATTTTCAAAAATATAATGGTATTTTAGCAAAAGTACTTTAGAGGATAAAATTTTGAGTGAGTTTACATGTAGATTTGCATTAAATATTTGTGGTGATATTTTCGTGTGCGTAAAACTACATAATAAATGTGTGCATAGTTATATTTTAATTATTTAAGACTATTTTCGATTTTAATTATTTATTTTATAAATAAATTGTCTTAAGATAGTAGTAATATTGTGATTAATTTCTTTATTTCTATATATTTTCTATAATATGATGGTTTTATACGTATTTATTGGGATTTAGTAATAAATATATATTATTGTGAATATGAGAGTTTTTGTTATTAATGTATTTTAAAATAGTAATTACTTAAATTACTTTTTATAAATATTAGTTTTGAAATATTGGTAATACATTAGTAATGAAATTCTGTTAAAAAAATTAGTTTTGGTAATTGTTGGTTTTACTTAATAATAATAATAATAATAATAATAATAATAATAATATGTCCCTTCTATTCCTAATTTAGGCCCAAGACTAAGAAAAGAATATTGAAATCCTAGCCACTACTACAAACTCTATTTCACAAACCCTATATAAATAAAACCAAAATCCTAACCACCATCACCTCTTCTTTTTTGGCATCAAAAACTTAGAACTTCTTTTCCTTGTGAACGACTTTGTGGGACTTATTGCTTTGTACTAGGAAGAAAAGTGACCAAGGTAAGGGTTTTTCCCCACACAAATTATAGTTAGGTCATTGGTTGGATGACATGAAATAAATAATCGTGATTACTTATATTTTAAAAGAAATAAATGTAGACTAATGGATTAATATAATAAAATCCCAATTTTTGTTCAGATTGAATTGTAATATATGACTTCTATGTAGTAAAGTGTGAAATTACGTTATATGTGATAACATTGTAGTTTTATGATGAATATGAACTAAAGTTTGAATTTTTACCTTATATGTGATAAAGTTTTAACTTTTATTATGTATATTAGTTGGAATGTGAATTTTCTTGTTATACATGTTAAAGCGTTAATTTTTATTTTCTATATGGTATCAAGTTTCTACTTTTATGTGTATGTGGTGAAAATCATGATTTTTATGATTATTTTTCTATGAATATGTGATACTCATGATATGGATGTGTGTGTGTGTTCTTAATCGATATGTGAATAAGGTGATGATTTTAACAAGTGATTTTGAATGCATATGACATGATTCTTAATGGATTGTGTGGGAATATA
Organism: Cicer bijugum; assembly: GCA_037974875.1. Classification (NCBI taxonomy): domain Eukaryota; kingdom Viridiplantae; phylum Streptophyta; class Magnoliopsida; order Fabales; family Fabaceae; genus Cicer; species Cicer bijugum. The sequence continues at coordinate 3,151,647 of JBBPBT010000230.1, forward strand.
TTTATTTGATACTATATCATCATGTCATAGCATATGCGTCTTCATGGAAGTTGCCTTAGTGGCAGGTTTTTCCCATTGGTATGAGTGATTTTTCTGTGTGGAAGTGTTTCCCTAGTGGCAGGTTTTTCTCCAATGGTATGGGTGATTTTCTGTGTGGAAGTTGTCTTAGTGGTAGGTTTATTTTCCTCATTGGTATGGGTGATTTCCTATGTGGAAATTGCCTTAGTGAAAGGTTTATAACCTGATAATGTAGTTTTAGGAGCGTTCATCATGCATATGTTTTGATATACAATTTACCGGTTTGCACAATTTTTCTTTTAAATTGGAGGTTTTTACATTTATATGGTTTGTGTAATTCTTCTATATGTCTTGCTTTGGTTTCATGTGGATGATGAAAAAAACTAACCCTTACAACAACAATTTAGGTACTAATGAGTTCGAGGAGATTCAAGAGTACCTAATGAGTATTGACGTGTGGTGAACATGGGGTAAACATGGGTTTTTCTTTCAAGACAATTTTGTAATAATGAAATTGTCCAATATTTTTTTTAAGTTATTTTAATCTTTTGTCACAAACTTCTAAAGTGTACTAGAACTCTAGAAATATGGAAGTGGTTCCCTTCCGTTGAGAATAATTGTCTTCACATTATTTTAATTTTGAATAAATATTTTCTTAATGATATTAAATAACGTGAATGTAACTAATTATGTAAAATGAATAAATGTTAAGTATTCAAAAAAAAAATGGTTCATAAACTTTTCTAAGAAATAAATATTATTTTTGGTAAAGTTTTGGATTAAAAATCTGGGGTGTTACAATTGGTATATTCAAAGCACAATTAGATAATGATAAAGATGAAACTATATTTCTAGGGGATTAACATGACATTAATTGCATGTCCCAACATATTGAGATTCATCCAAATAAGAGATTTTATTTTTATCGTTCTCATCCTCTTAAGTGGAATTAATAGCATGACTGAAATTATATATTGAAATCTTAGCAAACTTATTTATGAATGAACTACTTCCAAATATGTATGGTAAATGGTTAGAATAAAAGAAAGGCATATAATGTTGGGTAAGAAATGGTTAAATATATAAGCGGTAGAAAAGAAGAGAAAACTAAATGCATTTATTGATATTCATAATATTAAGGAAACAACAATGTGTCAATATAATAAAGTATCATAAGACTTTATACTTATCAATATTAGCAGTGTTTCATAATCAAATTGAGAGAACTTTATAATACATTCATTGTTGACTTTGCCCCTTGGATAAACTCAGAAACTATATGCAACATCGTCAATGTCTTCAACATAATATTTAGTCGAGATTTTTTTTTCAATTGTCCTTAAAGGTTCATACAAGATTTTACATTTTCTTTTAGATTGATGAATTTTTTCATGGCATCAAAGTAAAAAGCGATAGTGATAAAAAGTTCAACATAAATGACTCAACTTCTAGAGGTTCACCTGTGGCAAAAAAACCAAAAAATTATGTCCATGACCAAGAAGTAGGGAGTGGAGGATGAAGATGAATCTCATCAGTATCAGGTTCAAATCTTATGGACAAGTGACTTGAGGTAGACCAAAAAGTAGACTAAAAGGTAAAAATGGTTAGACTTATGAAATCAAGGGGTAAACATGAGTTCTTTGTGATATACTTTTTTTAGGAAGTATTCCCATGATTTCAAGTATCAAGGGTTTTCAAGATTTCCAAATTTTTAGTCATAAGGTATTTCAGTTGATTTAGTAATGTTTGTATGCTTCAATTCATCCATGATTTTGGCCTGAGAAAATGTTCGGTAAATGTGTCATGATACTCTTCTTTTGCTTTCTTTTTTTTCTTTTATTTTTTTTATTTTTTATTTTTTTATATTTTTTCTTGAAGGAAAATGTTATGAGAATGTAAAAAAATGAATACAATGACTATGCATTTAACTAAAACATTTTACTACCTCCTAATATGTAATTATTTAAAAAAAATGAGGAGAGAAAAAAATATTTTGTAAAATGAAATAAAATATGAAACATGCAATTACGTAATGCATTATGATGAATATGAGATATAGATAGGGTAGGTTTTTTTTCATATATACATGTGCCCTACATGGTTCTTTTCTTATTTGATGGTTTTTTATTGTGAGCCTTTACTATGGGTGGCTCTATAGTTCTAAATTGGATCCTAAAGCACACAACTCAATTCCAAAATATTAAACCAATTAATAGGTAAACTATTAAAATGAAAATATTCTAGAAAATGTCAACTCTAGATGCGACTTTTATGACAACCAAACATGATGTAGATCTAGAAGATTATCATTACAGAGTCTCTAACTTATCTTAGTTTTACAATTAGCTCGGGCATAGAGTCCAGTTGTAAGTTTCTAAGTCATTTTACGGTAGTGTATAGAAAAAAATAAAAAAAATCGTCACAATGAAAAATTAATTAACAACAAACACATAATTATATTCACAATATAACAAAACAAATAAAATAATAATATAAATAAAGTAATAAATAATTATATACAATCAATTAAATTGAGTTTGACTCTCAAAAATCCACAATGGAGTCGTTAGCTATCGCGTCCAATTTATCCGCGAAAAAGAAGTTACCAATAATTTTATTTTTTTTAAAAAGGAAAATTAGATAAAACCAAAAATAAAGTTCTTGAATCAAAAACAGATTCGGGAGTCGATTACAAATAAAGAAAGTAATACTACCCTACATCGTCCGTTAAAAATAATTAATTATATACAAGTTACTTATTTATTTAATTATTTATTTTACCCCCTAAAAAATAATAAAAAAGAAAAAAAAATTATTAATTTGGTTTGACAAGGGAAAAACCTTGTTCCTATGTATCTCCAAGTGCAATAGAAAAATCTAAACATACAGTTCTTGGGTAGAAAATATTTATGTGATCGATTTTTATCATTACTCTATTTTAATTATTTTTTTATTATAATAATTATTTACATACATATCCAAAAATAAAAATGTAATAATAATAATAACAAAAAAAAGGTGAGATATTTGTTTACAGATTGTATCTTTTTATTTTTATTTTAAAGTAAAAAAAATTTATTTTTGTTAGAAAATAAAGTGACGAAAATGTAATAATAATAATAATAATAACGAAAAAAAGAGGGGAGATGTATGTTCACGAATTGTATTTTTTTTATTTTTTTATTGAGCTTTCAAGTAAAATAAAAATGATTTTTTGTTAGAAAAACAACGTTAAGGCGGCGGTATATAAACGAAATAGATGGACATGATGGTGAAGCAACATGTTAAAGAATTTGTTCATGCGTTGTCGGATCTGTTGCGGCATAAAGGCCACTGACAGTTGGGGGTGAATGATGCGGTGCGGCGAGAATGAATTTCTTTCGGCTGCGGCGACTATTAATTGTAATCCTAAGAAGAAGAAAAAAAACTATTTATTCGTTGTTATTCTTTTTTTTTTTAGTTATTTGATAAGGTCATGACATGGGTTTTTTGTTATATTACAATAGGGTAAAATTTATTTTCTTGACGATTGGTTTATAAACATCAATTATTTATATTTTTTTTTAGTATTTTGTGTTACAAAGAAAATAATTTTAGGAACAAACAACTTTAGAAAATTAAAGTTTAACATATGGGTTTATTTTTTGCATAAATAGAAAAAAGAGAAAAGAAAAAAAAAACTAAACTACATTTTTTAAAGGGATGTAATACAAAGACTAATAAGAATAAATTTAGAGAAACAATAAGAAAGTGATACATTACTATTGATTTGGTTTTGCTGGACTGATTTTCCCAAGATCAGATTATAAGCTCCTCTTTTGCCTATTATTCTCTCTTCTTTTTTTTTACTCAATAATGCTCTCCGCTTTCTACGTTTGTTGTCGATTATTTATAGACTTTCTGAGTGTACGTTACAAAAGACAAGAGAATAATTGTCAATTGATCATAATTATTATTACTAAAAATCTATTTCTTTTCATTCAATTGATTACCATTATACTGATTTTTATTACCATTGATTCATTTTTTGTGAGTTTCTTTTCATTCAAATGATCACTATTATAATGATTTTTATTACTATCAGTCCAATTCTTTTCATTCAATTATATATATTTTTTTCCTTTTATTTTAGAAAGGAGTGAAAAATTCTGAAAAGGAATCAGAGACAAATAGAATCAAAACCATCCATGATTCTCTAAAATTTAAAGGCATAACTATTTATTTTTATTATTAGTTTTATTAATTATTTTTACTATTATATTTTTTTATATATTCATTATTTTTCATAAAAAGTTTAAAAGTAGCGGACAAAATTAGGTGTCAACAGTGCAAAGTTACCTAATGAAGATACATGGCAAATTAAGAAACTAGTTCACATGCATTAATGTAACAGAGAATATAAGGTTAAATTTATGAGATCGGGTTGGTTTGGGAAAATATTATACTCGTAGTGAAAGAGAATCCAAACATAAAACTTATAGATATTTCTAATAAGGCTCATCAAAAGTGGAATGTAGGAGTGAGTAAAATGAAGTCATACAAGGCACGTAGGGTTGCAATTGATATGATTGATAGATTATTCAAAGAGTAATATCTAAGATTGTATGATTACTGTCATGAATTATTAAGATTGAATCTAAATAGTAATGTTAAGTAACAAGTCCAAACTACAATTTTAGAGGTAATTGATAAAGATTATGTGGACAAGCCATTTTTACCATGTTTTCAATGCCTATATATGTGTTTTAATGGATGTAAATAGAGTTTTTTAATTTGTAGACCAATTATTGGTCTTGATGATTGTTTCTGTAAAGGGTATTACGTGATATTGATTCTTGTTGTTGTTGGTAGAGACCCAAATGCTTCCAATTGCTTTGACTGTAGTTGAAGGTGGGACAAAATATTCATGGACTTGGTTCCTTAAATTATTAATTGATGACTTTGGTGGACGACAAATATGCATATTCTACACTTTTATATTTGATCAACAGGTATTCAATTATGTTCAATTACTCATTTATGTTAATTTTTCTTGTTTAGGTTAGCGATTGTTGTTGGTATTGGATGAGCTCCTTCCTATGGTTGAACAAAGGTTTTGTGTAAGACATCTCTATAAAAACTTCAACAAAAAAAAAAAGACCTAGGAAGAAGCTTAAGGAATTGATGTGGAAGGCAACCAAGTCAACATATCATCAAACATAAAGAGAAATTAAGGAGTTGAGGAAGGTTAATGAAGATGCCAACACATATTTGGTGAAGATTCCACCAAGATTTTGGTCAAAGTTAAGATTTAGTTTCAATTCTAAATGAGATGTGCTTGTCAATAATACGTTAGATACATTGAATAGTATCATGGTTCAACCTAGAGGGAAATCAATAATGACAATGCTTGAACACAATAGAGGATAAAAATGTGTGCAATCCAATATTGAATAAGTGAACCAAGTAAAAGAAGCATTAGATTTGCAATATCAAATGCAAGATATGTTGAATGACGTATTTGGTGTCATAGATGGTCAAGGAATTCATCATTATGGATAATTGAATATTCCTTATAGTAACCATCCTATGAATGGAAAAGGATGCAAGTAATGAGGCTTTTAAAAAGTTCGAGAGTTGATGAAGATAGAAATCAAGAATTTTATAATCGTTGCACAAAATATAGAAAATTGTCATACATTGTTTGTCTATATCATAAAAACGTTTTATGTGGTTCTACTAATAAGACATTTTCAATGATCATTGAACTTCTAAATGATGCTTTTACCCATGCTAAACTATCGACATCTTTCTATGAAGCAAAAAAAAAATGATTAAGATGTTAAGTCTAAGCTATGTGAAAATTCATATGTGTCCAATGAATTACGTGTTGTATTGGTGATCATTGGAGGATAAGAAAAGAGATAAATGTATGATGTTTAATATGGGTAGAAGGAAATCAAATAAAAATGATGGAGGTGAAAATGATGTAACATATTTCCAAAAGAAAAAGAAGGCAAAACTAGCTAAAGTACTTTGATACTGCCCACTTATACCTAGGTTGAAAAGGTTATACATGTTTCGTAAAACTTCAAAGCTATTGAAATGGCATGCTACGGTGACAAACCCTGATGGATTTTGCATAAAAGAGATAGTAAAGCATGGAAGGACTTTGATTCATTTTATCCATACTTTGCTTCAAATCCTCGTAATGTAAGACTTGGATTGGAAATAGATGGTTTCAATCCTTTTGGAACTTTAAGTTCTACTTATAGTGTTTGGCCTTTAATGTTGTACATGTATGTAATGGTGGGAAGGCTTATGATTCCACTAAGAATGAATTGTTTCATTTGCGTGCTAGCTTGTTTTATATTATTAGTGATTTTTCTAGTCTTGATAACTTATCTGTGTGGATTACACACATATTGTTTGCTTTCCCACCATGTAAATTTGATATAAAATCTAAATGGTTGAAATTTGGTAGAAAAAATTGTTTTGTGGGGCATGGTCGATATTTACCACTTGTTCACAAGTATAGGTACAAAAGTTCACATGATGGATATTTGGAGTTTAGATCTGCCCATGTTCCTATGTCAAGTTCAAAGGTGGTTGGATAACTTGAGGAATATAGTCGCAAAAGGTAATGCGATGAGCGTATGCGTGAGGAAGGCCCACTATAATGGAAGAAAAAGAGTATATTTTGGGATTTACCTTATTTAGAGCATAATTTTATTTGTCATTTCCTTGATCCAATGCACATATAGAAGAATATTTATGACAATGTATTGTTCATGGTACTTAATGAGAAAAATCGAACAAAGACAATCTTTAAACTCGTAAAGACTTGTAGGCATTGAGAATTAGGGAAAAGCTTCATCCATATCCTAATTCCTATAAGTTTCCTCAATCATGCTTTAAAAAGATAATTCAGAGAAAGATATCTTCCTACAGATTCAAAAAAATGTGGCTTTTCCAGATCATTCTGCATCAAGGCTGCACTAGAAGGTTGTATAACTGAAGGATACATTATGGAAGAATGTCTTACATTTTGTTCAAGATATTTTGAGGTTGTTAATGTTGAAACAAGGTTCATTAGGCCAAGATGCAATGATGATGACAACAATGAGGTTAGTGCTAGCAATGAATCTACTATTATTTTGAATTTATTGCTGTAACGCCCCGGATTTTGATCCAAGACATTACTCAAAAATATTTATTTTCTTTCAAAACAATTTTTTTTTTATCATATAATAAAATTTCACTAGGAGATAGTTTGATTTCACTTTAAAAAAGAAAGTAACGCAATTTACTTGATATTATTATTATTGCAAAGAAAATTTAATAATTACAGAAAATGTCCACTTATTAAAATAGAATAATTTAGGTTTTTCCTAGCGGAAGGACCCCGCCTCCGCATTTCTATTTAAAATCGGCCATAAAAGTAAATAACTAAAAAAAATTCAAATAAAAGTGTACCACATCAATCTTATCACTACAAACATTATGTTTATTTATTTATTTATTAAAATACCCATTTTTCCCACGTGCGCGCGCCAAGCAAACGTCATTAATGCAATTCTTCAAAATCCTTAGTACCTAAATGTTGGTGTAAGGGGTCAGTTCATCCCACAGCAAAATCAAACCAAACAGTAAATTAATGATAATGATATGTCATGATACTAATAATGATGTTCAAAATATACAAGTCACTAGCCACTTAGGCAACCACAAAGAAAGAAAATCATAACACAAATAATCAGCCACTTAGGCACCACAAAGAAAAACTATTCAAACCCAGATCACCAGCCACTAAGGCAATCACAAGAACAAATCATTCCAGATCAAATTCTTTCATATTATTAAAAATATAAAATTTTCATCAATTTCCTCAAGACATACATTGTCCATAAAAATCACGTTTTAAATTTAAAATACTCAAAGTCAAGAGTTAAAATCAAATACGTCATAATAAACATATTATTAATTATAACATTATAAAAATTATAACTTTATAATTAAATACTCTAAAACACGTAAAACACTAAACATTTTCACTACAAGCATATTTATCAAGGTATAATACTAAAAGTATAATTCTATAATTAATTCATCAAGATAGTTATTACCAAAAGAAAAAAATCAAAGCATTATAGTTAATTCCTTTACGACAAAAATAAAAATCAATATTTTCCTTTTAATACATCCAGACATCATATCAATATTTCACGATTCACTAACTTAATATCTAGCCTAACTCTGCATGGGGAAAAGCCCTTACCTCGAGTGCTTTCCTTCCAAGTGACACTATATCGTCCTCCAAAATTTCAACAAGATGAAGGAACAAAAGTTTAGAACCTCGATCTGAATGTGAGGGAATATGGGGGTGGTCGTTTGAGTGACTTAGAAAATATTTGAGATAAATGTAATGTTGGTAATGGTGTGTCTTACGAAGGAGAGGTGTTTGTGACTAATAAAGGAGGTGGATAATTGATCAGAGAGAAGGAATAATTCCCTTCATTGAGTTTAATTGCCCCCATGAATACGGAATTCAATTGGAATAATCTCATTCAATAACCAACCGTTAGGAATTAATTGGCATTCATGTATTTATTATTGTTAGTTACACATTTGAATGGACACAAGAGTAGTGTGGGTGATTCAATTTTGACTGGGTCAAAATTGACTTGGTCATTGTTCACTCTAAGACAGATATTTTACTAGTTTTAATTAGTTAATAAAAAATCCCAATAATTATTTAATATAAAATTACTTCATCAAATAATCAAACATCTAAGGAATAATTATTCTATTATCGTCACACTAAAACAATAAAGAATAAACGAAACTAATGGTTTTAATTTAACTAATTAAAATAAGGGTGTTACAATACTTACCCCCTTAAAATAGTTTCGTCCTCGAAACTAAGAGGTATCTAGAAGGTCTGGGTAAAGCTCCTTCATCTTCTCCTCCAACTCCCAAGTGGCATCCCCAGTCGTCTGGTTCCAAATCACCTTAACCAATGGAATTTCCTTTCCCCTTAAATGTTTGGTAGTTCTGTCTGTGATGCTTATCGGTGGGACCTCGAAGGTAAGATTCTCCTTCAATTGAATATCATCTGGCGTAATAATATGGGATGGATCTGCCATGTACTTCCTCAATTGTGACACATGGAACAAATCATGCAAATTGGCCAAATTCAGTGGTAAAGCTATTTGATAAGCCACTGGACCCACACGTCGAAGAATTTGGTATGGTCCAATAAACTTAGGAGTAAGCTTCTTTGACTTCAATGCCCTACCAACTCCGGTAGTGGGTTTCACTCTCAAGAATACATGTTCATCCTCTTGAAATTCCAAAGGCCTCCTATGTCGATCAGCATAACTCTTCCGCCTGCTCTGTGTTGTCCTCATCCGCTCTTGGATCTGACGCACCTTCTCTGTAGTCTGTTGCACCAACTCTGGCCCTATGATCAAGTTTTCACCATCTTGATACCAACACAAAGGAGTTTGGCATTTGCACCCATACAGAGCCTCATACGGTGCCATCCCGATGCTCGCATGATAACTATTGTTATAGGTAAATTCAACAAGAGGCAATAGATCATCCCAACTTCCTCGATTATCTAATGTACAGGCTCTTAGCAAATCCTCTAATGTCTGAATAATCCTTTCAGTTTGACCATCGATTTGAGGGTGGTAGGCGGAACTCAATCTCAATTTAGTACCTAATGCCTCATGTAATGCTTCCCACAAACGGGAAGTGAACTTTGGATCTCTATCAGACACAATGCTAGATGGTATCCCGTGTAATCTAATAATTTTAGCAACGTAAATCTCTGCAAGTTTAGACACATTGTAAGTTGTCCTTACAGGTATGAAATGGGCGGATTTCGTGAGCCTATCAATAATCACCCAAATGGAGTCAAATTTCTTCTGAGTCTTAGGTAATGCCACCACAAAGTCCATAGATATGCTATCCCATTTCCACACTGGTACATCTAATGACTGCAACAATCCAACAGGTTTTTGGTGTTCAACCTTAGCCTTTTGGCAAGTCAGGCAAGACGCCACATATTCTGCCACTCGTTTCTTCATTCCTGACCACCAAAATTTGAGCTTCAAGTCTTTATACATCTTCGTAGTACCAGGGTGAATACTCAGTTTGCTCTTGTGGGCCTCATCCAAAATAGTTTTCCTCAACTCTGCATTATTGGGCACACAAATACGTTTATTACACCACAAAATGTTATCTCGATCTATTTCAAATTCTGAAGTCTTGCCGGTCTCAACCAATTTTTGTCGAGCCTGAATAGCCTCATCAGTCGCTTGAAGGGCTTTAATCTCATTCATTAATTTATTATCTACGATGATCATTCCACATTGTACTTTTCCTGACACAGAATCCAAATTGAGATCCAAGTCGCGAAAATTCTCTAACAACTCTAACCCTTTCAATGTTATGGATGACAAATGGGCTCGCTTTCTACTCAAGGCATCAGCCACCACGTTGGCTTTTCCTGGATGATAGTGCAGCGTAAACTCATAATCCTTGATAAACTCCATCCATCTCCGTTGTTGGATATTGAGCTCCTTTTGGTCGAACAAGTATTTCAAACTTTTATGATCACTGTATACATCAAAATTGCATCCATACAGATAATGCCTCCAAATCTTTAGTGCAAAAACTATTGCAGCCAACTCCATGTCATGTGTAGGATAGTGTTTCTCATGCACCTTCAACTGTCTTGAAGCATATGCTACCACTTGTTTGTTCTGCATAAGTACACAACCCAACCCTTGTAAAGAAGCATCACAATAAACTTCATATGGTTCTTCTGGTTGTGGCAACACCAACACCGGTGAAGTAGTTAGTTTCTCTTTCATCATCTGAAAACTCTTCTCACATTCCTCTGTCCATGCATAAATGTGATTCTTTTTGGTGAGTTGTGTCAACGGCGCTGCAATCTTGGCAAAGCCCTCAATGAATCTCCTATAATATCCAACCAAGCCCAAAAAACTTCTAATCTCTGTAACGGTATGCGGTTGTTTCCATGCCACCACGACCTCTACTTTAGTTGGATCGAGAGCGATACCTTCCCTTGAAATGACATGTCCCAAGAATTTCACCTCCTCCAGCCAGAATTCACATTTTCCCAGATTAGCATACAATTGCTTGTCCTTCAAGACTTGCAAAACTTGACGTAGGTGAACTTCATGTTCCTCTCGGCTCTTAGAATAAATCAATATGTCATCAATGAAGACCACTACAAATCTGTCTAAGAAGGGGTGAAATATACGATTCATGTAATCCATGAAAATAGCTGGTGCATTGGTGACACCAAAAGGCATCACCAAATACTCAAAGTGTCCATAACGAGTTCTGAATGCTGTTTTAGGGATGTCTTCTTCCTTTACCCGAATCTGATGGTACCCCGACTTCAAATCAATCTTTGAAAATATGATTGCTCCTTTGAGTTGGTCCATTAAGTCATCAATGCGTGGCAAGGGGTACCTATTTTTGATGGTGACTTTGTTAAGCTGGCGGTAATCGACACAAAGTCTAGATCTTCCATCCTTCTTCTTCACTAGGAGCACTGGTGCTCCCCAAGGTGAGACACTCGGTCGTATAAACTGTTTAGACAAAAGGTCCTCCAACTGATTTTTCAATTCTGACAATTCCGACGGAGACATTCTATATGGGGCAATAGAAATAGGTCCTGTACCCGGAGTCACATCAATTGAGAATTCAATATCACGAACTGGGGGTAATCCTGGTACATCCGATGGAAATACCTCTGGAAAATCTTCGACCACACGTATCTCGTCTACCTCCACCTCTAGCTTCATACTGACTGAGTTGAGGAAAACACATTTTTGAACTCCCCCTTGCAAAGAGAAGTTCAATTTATTTGTATCGAGGAATCGAGAAACACCTGGGTCTGGGAATATCACAGACTTACGAGCGCAATCCAATAAAACATAATGGCTTGACAACCAATCCATCCCAAGGATCACTCCCACATGCTTCAGGGGAATACAAATCAAATCAACATTGAATCTCATATCAAACACAATCAACGGACATTGCAAGCAAGCCGTATTACATTTCACCGATTCGATAGAAGGTAGGGTAACCACCAAATCAAATGGCAAGGTAGTAACAACAAGTTGGAGCGAATCCACCCAATCCAATTAAATGAACGAGTGTGTTGCCCCCGAATCATATATTACATTAAGTGATTTTCCCAGCAATCAAGCACTCACCTTGGATAAGTTCAGAGGAAGATGGAGCTTCTTCTCCATTGATATGGTAGACACGTCCCTTGGCAGTAGGGCGTGCAACATTTTCGTTGGTTTCGTTGCGGTTAACAACTCTGTCTTCCTTCCGTTCAGGGCATTCATTTGCAAAGTGGTATGGCTTCTGACAAATGTAACAAACCCTTGGTCTGATTGGGCACTCAGATATCTTGTGTCCCTCCTTGTTGCAGCGAAAACACTTAATAGGGTATGTCTGGTTCTGACTTGGAGTTATTTGCCCTTGACCTTCCCCGTTTTGAGGTCGAGGTTGATCTCTAGCATTCCCCGATGGTCGGACATATGGCTTGTGTTGTTGATGTTGTCTGCCCCTATTCTGTTGGTCGTTATGCCCCTGAGGTCTGATGGGTCCACCTACTGCGCCCCTATTCAGACGACCCTGTTTCATCTGCTCCACTTTCTTGCATTTCTCCACTAACACTTGATATTGACGTATCTCCAAGGGCCCCACTAACTCCTTAATCTCATACTTAAGCCCGCTTTCGAACCGCTCACACATGTATTCTTCATCTACCTGATTTATGAAATAGCGGAAGTGCTTTGCTAGGGACTCGAACTTTGCCGCATATTCTGCTATTGTGAGATTCCCTTGATACAACTTCAGAAATTGGGCCTCCTTCTCAGCTCTAGCACTTTTCGGGAAGTATTTATCTTGGAACTTATTCCTGAAAGCCTCCCAGGTCAGCTCTTCATGATTTGTCTCCATCATTTTCTTCGCACCTCGCCACCAGTATTCAGCTTCACCAACCATTAAATAGGTCGCATACTCCACTTTCGCATTGTCAGGGCAGTGTAGGATCTCAAAGATCTTCTCGATTTCTTGCAGCCAAAGATCGGCCTTATCGAGGTCATGCTCTCCTTTGAACTTAGGCGGATCTTGTCGACGAAATTCATTCAATGCTCTTGCTACACTAGCTGCTTCATCCCTCTGGTCCCTCTGTGCATCTCGTTGGGCCTGGACCGCAGCTTGTTGGGTCATTGCAGCAGCCATTGCATTCATGGCTTGGATCACTTTAGTCATATCGTTTCTTCCTTGGGAGACCGATCGGTTTGTTCGACGAGACATAGCGCTTCCTAAAATTATCTAATTAGAAAAATATTCTAATATAATTTTAACTTTAGGGTAGTATGAAAGTCTTTTATTGAACACTATATAGTAGGTCCGGATTATACAACAAGTCGTGTTTTTAAGGGGTTCCCAGGAAAGAGAGGTGGGTCAATGGACCACTTAATAACCAAGTCTTTCCTTAGCCAGAATCCCTTAAATACAACTTTTTATGTATTATTCTTCCCTTCTATTGTGCGGATCATACAATTATACATAATTTAGTGTTTAGAACATTGTCTTAATTACAAATATTTAGATTATATGATGAAAACTCAATAATTTTAAATCATAGTAATAAACACATAATTGACATCAATAATTATTGTTTGATTAAATTAAAATTGTTTCAAATCATGTGATTAATAATTTAAAACATATTTTTCATCACAATTATTCCAAGAAGTTAGACAATTAAATTCACATAATGAAATTTAAATCATTAATGACATAAAATAGTTAGAAAATCAAAAATTTAGTATGTATAAGAGGTAGAAAGTCTAAAATTAATAAAATAAAAAGTCATACAATAAAAGAAAAAAAATCATAAAGATTTTAAAATGTAAACAAAAAAAAATATAAAAGAAAATGTCAATGAAGCCTGCAAGTAGATATAGAGATTTCAAATTTGAAAACAATTACACGCACCATTAAATCCAATATTTAACACATATTTTTAATGACAACCATTAATGGAGGTTATACAATTAATGACACACAATAAAGATTTAAGTGATATTTAATAATTATAAAATTAAGAATTAACATATTTAAGGGCATTTACTAGAAATTTAAGTAATTCTAAAATTCAAATTCTTACACAACTAAATACACCATTAAATCAAATAT
>JBBPBT010000230.1:3166080-3178726 GCA_037974875.1 Cicer bijugum
TTTAAGTAATTCTTAAAATTCAAATTCTTACACAACTAAATGTATCATTAAATCAAATATTTAAGACATATTTTTAATGACAAAAAAACTCATAGAAATTATACAATTAATGGCACATAATAGAAATTTAAGTAAAATTCAATAATTATAAAATTAAGTGATTAACCTATTTAATGACACTTAATAGAAAAACAATTAAATGCACCATTAAATGAAATATTCAAGACATATTCTTAATGATAAAAATTAATGTACGTTATACGATTGATGACACCTAATAGAAATTTAAGTAAATTCAATAATCAGAAAAATTAAGCAATTAGCATATTTAATGACACTTAATAGGAATTTAAACAATTCTTAAAAATTCAAATTTAATGAGGTTACAAAATTAATAACACATAAAAGAAATTTATGTAATTAGTAGAATTTCAAATTCAAATAGGTTACACAATTAATGACGTAATAAAAGTTAAAATAATTAATAAAATTCAATTTCAAGAAGGTACATAATTAATGACAAATAATATGCATTTAAATAATTGGTAAAACTCAAATAATTAGAAAATTAAACGATTAACATGAACAAAATCATAGAAAACATGCGACATACACGAAGCGTCCCATCTCACTAAAGTCCGAGAATTAATGTTCTGATACCACAATGTAACGCCCCGGATTTTGATCCAAGACATTACTCAAAAATATTTATTTTCTTTCAAAACAATTTTTTTTTATCATATAATAAAATTTCACTAGGAGATAGTTTGATTTCACTTTAAAAAAGAAAGTATCGCAATTTACTTGATATTATTATTATTGCAAAGAAAATTTAATAATTATAGAAAATGTCCACTTATTAAAATAGAATAATTTAGGTTTTTCCTAGCGGAAGGACCCCGCCTCCGCATTTCTATTTAAAATCGGCCATAAAAGTAAATAACTAAAAAAAATTCAAATAAAAGTGTACCACATCAATCTTATCACTACAAACATTATTTTTATCTATTTATTAAAATACCCATTTTTCCCACGTGCACGCTCCAAGCAAACGTCATTAATGCAATTCTTCAAAATCCTTAGTACCTAAATGTTGGTGTAAGGGGTCAGTTCATTCCACAGCAAAATCAAACTAAACAGTAAATTAACAACCATAAAATAAAAATATAAAATCTTTTTGTAATAAAAGATTTAGAGAAATAATATTATTTTTTTATGATTCCCAAGAGTGTATGAAAAGTATTAAAATATATAAATAACTCCAATAACAACTCACTTTAGGATGAAAATAACAATGACAATAAAATCTATGCAATTTATGCATGCTCCTAAATATATATGATCCGGATATAGCCAGCCACTAAGGCGTCCACACAGAAGTCACCCATACCAATGGGAAAAATTAAACCAGCCACTAAGGCGTCCACAAAGATGCATATGATATGTCATGATAATGATAATGATGTTCAAAATATACAAGTCACTAGCCACTTAGGCAACCACAAAGAAAGAAAATCATAACACAAATAATCAGCCACTTAGGCACCACAAAGAAAAACTATTCAAACTCAGATCACCAGCCACTAAGGCAATCACAAGAACAAATCATTCCAGATCAAATTCTTTCATATTATTAAAAATATAAAATTTTCATCAATTTCCTCAAGACATACATTGTCCATAAAAATCACGTTTTAAATTTAAAATACTCAAAGTCAAGAGTTAAAATCAAATACGTCATAATAAACATATTATTAATTATAACATTATAAAAATTATAACTTTATAATTAAATACTCTAAAACACGTAAAACACTAAACATTTTCACTACAAGCATATTTATCAAGGTATAATACTAAAAGTATAATTCTATAATTAATTCATCAAGATAGTTATTACCAAAAGAAAAAAATCAAAGCATTATAGTTAATTCCTTTACGACAAAAATAAAAATCAATATTTTCCTTTTAATACATCCAAACATCATATCAATATTTCACAATTCACTAACTTAATATCTAGCCTAACTCTGCATGGGGAAAAGCCCTTACCTCGAGTGCTTTCCTTCCAAGTGACACTATATCGTCCTCCAAAATTTCAACAAGATGAAGGAACAAAAGTTTAGAACCTCAATCTGAATGTGAGGGAATGTGGGGGTGGTCGTTTGAGTGACTTAGAAAATATTTGAGATAAATGTAATGTTGGTAATGGCGTGTCTTACGAAGGAGAGGTGTCTGTGACTAATAAAGGAGGTGGATAATTGATCAGAGAGAAGGAATAATTCCCTTCATTGAGTTTAATTGCCCCCATGAATACGGAATTCAATTGGAATAATCTCATTCAATGACCAACCGTTAGGAATTAATTGGCATTCATGTATTTATTATTGTTAGTTACACATTTGAATGGACACAAGAGTAGTGTGGGTGATTCAATTTTGACTGGGTCAAAATTGACTTGGTCATTGTTCACTCTAAGACAGATATTTTTACTATTTTTAATTAGTTAATAAAAAATCCCAATAATTATTTAATATAAAATTACTTCATCAAATAATCAAACATCTAAGGAATAATTATTCTATTATCGTCACACTAAAACAATAAAGAATAAACGAAACTAATGGTTTTAATTTAATTAATTAAAATAAGGGTGTTACAATTGCCCACATCAGGCAAGCTTGTTGGAGCTTTCAAGATTTTTTCGCTTCCACAATTGAAGATGATCCAAGCTCATCAATATGTTTTAACTAATTGTGAATTGGTTGATGCATTTTGGGAGTAAGTCTTATGTTTTTTCATATACTTAATTATTATCTCAATATTCATAGTTATACCAAATGTTCTAACCACAAATTATTCATGAAGAAAGTTTAAGATAGAAGTTTCTAGAATGCATCGTGGAAAAAAAAATCCTCTATAGTTGTGAAATAATATGTTCACCAAAAATTTCATAAATGGTTCATCAAATATGTAAGAATATCTATATATAGTTTGACTTAACTTTTCACATAAAAATCTCATTATATATATAGTTCTTATAACACTTTTCAAAATATTGATAGGTTGCAAGAAAAGATGATCCAAATATGAGTGGTGTAACATCCCGATTTCCAAGCGAGGGTGTATTTTTTTTTTAAAGAAATTAAAATAAAATAGAGAAATAAATAAGGTAACACCTTTGGATAAATAATTAAGTCATTATAATTTACAAGCAGCGGAAAATTTTCTCAAAATATGAATTCAAAATGTTTACAAATCAAAAGTGGTACATGTAACCCATCCAAAAAAACATGTCATGCTGACAATATTAGTATAGGTACAGTCTTCCAGTTTAAAAATAAAAGCAACCCAAAAGAAAGACATATGTTCCCTCTGTGTCAACCTAATCTGATCATTCTACAATACAAACTAAACACCCTGAGTGATCTCCACGCGCCCCGTGAGATCCTCCTAACGTAGCTCCAGTCAAACATGTTCATCTATATTCCCATCCACAGGGTGTGAACCGGTAGGATAGTCCTGACTCTCATCTGAGGGCAAAGCCCAGATTTCCACAATAGTTGTAAAGGGTCACCAACCGAAATTAACAATTAATACATAACATTTAAGTTTTTAAATGCACAAAATAACCTTTCAACTTAGCATGCACTTTAAAGGGTTTTCCATATGCTAAAAGTTCATATAATACTTGCCAAATAAAGATGAAATCAAAATAAAGTTCTCTATCCATCAAGTAATACATAACTGACCAAAACATTGATAAATCAAGGGAGCAATCGATTATCTAACTCAAAATAAGAATTTCAACTGAGCCAATCGATTGGGGAAATCGATTTCCTGAAGGTCTTTAGTGAAAACTGAACTCTGGTCTTAATTCAATCAATTGGGGAAATCAATTGAATGAATAACTGAGCCCCTGTGTTAAAGCCAATCGATTTCCAAATCAATTTTGTCAAAATGGTTGAGTTCCTGGATGGCCAAATCGATTGACTAAATCGATTTTGTTAAAATGGGTGAGTTCCTGTGATAATTCTAATCGATTTCCAAATCAATTTCTTAAATGGTTTTGAAAGACAAGTTACAAAATCGATTGGTAAATCGATTTGGTCAATTTAGAGAAGTCCCTGTAACTCATCCAATCGATTGGTAAATCGATTTCCCTACTTATTCTTCCAAAAATACATAAACTAACTCAATCACATTAATACATAATACCAAATCTTAAACCTTAGCAATTCTAACACAATTACCACGACAACTTGAGTTTTGAAATAGTTTTACACACCATCCCATTTACACACAATTCAAAACGTAACACTTAGCAAAATCAACACAATCACAATGACATCTCAAGTTCAAAACACTCAAACATAAACTTGAATCAAAACACGACTCGCGTGCCAAGCACCCTAATGCAATGCGTATATGCCAAAATGCATGGACTCGGAATTCCAAACCAAAACCCTCCTCGAAGGGCCGTAAATCATAATTGTACCGCCTATCACAGACCAAAGTACCAATTACCGAGGTGCCACCTATCACGGGTCAGCACGATTTACTAAAAACGTAAATCGTAAACGTATTTCCAAAACAAACATTAAGTAAACAAGACATTAAGAGATTCCCCATTCTTAATACTCATTTAACTTATACGATTTTCCAAAACAAACATTAAGTAAACAAGACATTAAGAGATTCCCCATTCTTAATACTCATTTAACTTAAACGATTTCCATAAACACACATTAAGTAAACAAGACATTAAGAGATTCCCCATTCTTAATACTCATTTAACTTAATGGTTTTCTAATTCCACACAAAACAAACTCAAACATATTATCAAATCCAATCCACAACTCACACCAAAACACATGAATTCATTTCTCCACCAAATCCAACATACACATATCAAATCTCATAAGAATTAATTTTGAACACGTCAAATACGATGAACACAAATCGTCACAACATACCACTCAAACACATCAAATTTCATTTACTCAAAACATACACAAATGAGTTAAATTCATTTTCCCCAAATCAACTCTTAAACCATAAAAAAATTATTTTCCACAAAACCACAGATAAGTCCCTAAGTGCAAACTAAAAGTTTGGAAGGAGCCCTTACCTTCACGTTAGCTTTCACGTGCGATTACAGTACCGCGAGTAAGTCCTGTAAAATCTCCGTTCGCAACGTTGCTTCTAAAGTTGGTCCACTAGCACCGTAGCACGGAGGTGAACAACCTTCCCTTCTATCACTTCTTGAAAGGAGGCTTAGATATAGATGAAACGGGAAGGTTTGTGTTTGACGGTTTTGAAATCCCTAATACCGTTTTTCTTCGTTTTCTAATCAACGAGGAAGTATGGAGCTGAGAAAATCTTGATCTCTTATCCACTAATCCTTGGGTTTCTATTCTTGAAGTCAAAGAACGAAAAAGGAAGCAAAACCAACAAATGAAGAAAAAGGAAGAAGGTGGGTTCGCGCGGGCAGAGGAAGAAGAAGGGAAAATGTTTTGTTTCTTTCTCTCTCCTTTCCTTTCTTCCTTTTTCTTTCCTTTCTATTTCTTTTCTTTCCTTTTCTTTGTATATATATATATATATTAATTACTTTTAACAAATATCTCCAAATTTAGATATTTATTAAATTTACCAGTTTACCCATAACGCATTAAATTCTTCGTAAAGGATTCACCGCAGTTAATTTAATTTATTTATCGACGAGTAATTCTAATCGGGCATCAAAATATCTTTTTTGTCATATAAACTCCAAAATATTAATAACTTTGGCTAAAAAACCTCCGAGTTCAATACCAAAAATACACTAAAATACATAAAGTACACTTTAAAATTATGGGTCTTACAAGTGGCTAGCTAAAGGGCCAAATAGCATTGCAAGGAGATTTGATGAGTATAGCGTTTATGGATTTAAGTTTCAGACAATGAGGAAGGAAGCAAAGAGTAAGAGCCCAAAATGGTGTTGTTGTTATGGAACCATCACCAAGGCCAAATGAAACTAAATCAAATGACGATGAAACTCTCTAAGATTAACTCCAACAACTTGACAACAATCATCTTGAGGATCAATTTACAAATGTAACCTTGACATATATCCCATTTGAGGATGATGTAATTGAACCTTCACCAAGGCCAAATGAAACTAAATCACATCCAAAAAAGGAGCCATTACTTATCACAGTTAAAGGTAAACAATCTCATAACATTAAATTTGTTTTCTTATCTAGTGGTGGTTGTATGAATGTTATTATATTAGCTTACTTGAGTTTATATTATTACTTGCCCAATCAGATACTTCTATTGGAGAAATTATAGTTCAAAAATGGTAGTAAATCAAGTTTGACATCTGGAGAAGACAAAAAAGGTTATGGTCGAAATCAGTGTTAATGGACAAGGCAATGATAATGATTTAAATTTACTTGTGAGGTTTCTCGGTGAACTTGCTAAAAAGTCAGAATTTTGTCCTATATCTGTTGAAGGATATAATGAAATATCATAAAAGAATAGTAAATTAATATGAAATTGCATCCAAATTATTATCTAAACTTCATATAATGTTTATTTTATTTTATTTCTTGTCATTGAAGATTGATATATTTATATAATCTTGCAAGGATACTTTTGTGTATGATTTTGATGCTGATATCAAACGGATGTGGAAAATCCTAGGAGAAAAATGGAAGGCTTATAAATACAAGTTATGATATAAATACTTCTACCCTAACAAAAGTAAATAAGACCTACTTGGTATTGATCCTTTTGTGTCTGAAAATGATTAGATTGCTTTTGTTAACTACTATAAAAAATAAAAAATAAAGGTATAAATATTTGTTGCATTATTTTTACAAAGTGAGAAAAGTACATTGACATTTTATATTAAATGCATCTAATGACTAACATTTAAAAATTGTAGAAACTAAGTGAGCATAATATGAAAAATCGATAGATGCTTAAAGTCTCGTATGTTGGGGGTCGTTTGAGCAATGCAAGAAGGAGCTGTCATATGATAAGTTGAATCAATGACTTTTATTTTTGTAATATATTAAAGTATTTGTATATGAAAGTTAGATATTGATTCAAATTTTATTCATATGTTAGGAGATACAATTGAATAGACATGAATGTCGTGTTAAGGTTACATTGTCAACTTTGCTTAAAAAAAATGCAAACTATGTGAATGAGGAAGGAAAAACCCAGACAGTAAGTAAAAAAAATACCATTATTATTGTTTATGTTGTATTTTCTACCTATCAATATGTTGAAATTTATCTAGCTACCTGTCTATATATACTTGTTACTTTTTACACACATTTACACATATGTATTTTGAGATTCGCATTCTGACTGATTTTTTTTTAGTTTTGAGATTGCATGTAAACTGTTTGAGAAATTTTCTCTATGGTTGTTCCTAAATGAAAATACAGGAAGATAATGTTAGTTAGTTGCATGAACTAGATATATTTGATGCTTTAAGACTATTGTGTATGTTGTAAAAGCTTTTGATTGTTTTGCTAAAATGTGTTCAAGATGTCTTCTTTCAAGTATTGGAGTTTCACCAAATGAAAAACTATTATAAGCATTATATATGATTACTAACATGTAGAAGAAATAGAATATGAAATTTAGTACCAATTAGATGAATGTTGACCCCTCAAACGAGATGTTAAATTTGCATGCTCTTTGTTGGTGTATTTGTGAGAACTATGCATGTTTGTAATTTTCTGCACAATTCTGTGAGCAATTAATTCAAAGTAAAAGCATTAATTTTTTGGGAATTTTTCATGAAGGTGTTTTAGCATCAAAAGTCATAGTTTTTGTTTTGAAGATACTTCAAATATAATATAAAATGTGTCTTATACTCAATAGGCTTTTAAAAAGTACCAAATTAATTAGACTTTTATTTCTCTAATAGAAAAAATATCAGAGAACTTGCCTAAGATAAAAAATGTGTTGCCATTAAAGGTGTTCCATAACGGGTAAATGTCTAATCAGATGATGTTATTGGAAAATGTACACAGTGAACATTCAGGTCAAGTGTGTGGTTAGATGTTAGTGTTTTCTCCATGAGTGTTTTTAAAACACGTAGACATTTCACTCAATTTGGCAATGTTGGTAGGTCTAGCCAAAAAAATGTTAAGGACTTACAAAATGAAGTGCACACTTTGAAAGAAAAGCTAAATGGATGTGAAGAGACTAAGGAGAAACTTTCACAAACACAAAATCAATTGAAAGTTCTCCTTAATTTTATGTCAAACAAATTTGGCGACGAGTTACCTACTTTCAACCATGGTGTCCCTCCACCCTTCCACCTTAGTATTATAATTTCTTATATGATATACAAATTGGTGTTAATAAGAGTTTTTGCACTTAGCTCGGTATTTTAAGTCACTAGCAAATATCATGTTATATTTCTTTACAGAATGATTAATATTATTAAAATGATACTCATTCGTTAGTGTTAAACATTTGCTTACATTATGCTTTTACTTGACAGATTTTAATTCTCATAATTACGAGTAAAGTTCACCTTGATTTTTGGGCTAGAAATGGAAGGATTGAGTTTTTTTTCGTCTACATGCAAATTGAAGGAATATCTTGCTATTTAGACGACATATGGAAAAAAGTACGATGTTTAGTAGATTATTTTGATGTTGCTCTAAACTATTTTGACACTATCAACAATTTATGTTTCATTAGTTTATGTATAATATTTTAGAATGTTTAACTACTAGTTTAAGTTTTGTTGTTGGTATAAACTACTTTATGCTTTTATATTAATGATGGTTTTAGAATGTTAATTAATTATTGTTGTTATATTTGCTAAGAATAATCTTCCTGGTATATTGCAAATATATAATTAATTATGTTTATGAGACATTTTATGCGTTTTTACTTTGGTTAGTTTATGGTAAAATATTTGGTTTGACTCTATATAGAATCAGATTGTTTGCATATTGCAATTGATAGAAAGGTATGACCAAAACAGGAAAGACTTGCAATTGATATAAAATAAAAAAAATAAAAAATAGCTACAATTGGCCCGTGGCAAAATAAAAACAAAAAACTTGTTTCATTTTATCATTTAGCATAATTTTAGCCGTGACTAACAATAAAGTAATTGTGGCTAAAAACATGATACCACAATTATTTTAGGCGTGACTAATCTGAAATTTAGCTGTGACTAACAAATTGCAACGTTCAACGGCCAATCGGCAATTTAGCAACGGCTATGAATGTGGCTAAAAATGTTGTTTTTTGTTGTGGGTGGGCAACAAATAGAACTAGATTAGAAAGATACATTTGTTCTATTTTGCCTCAAATCAAGAAGGCTTCCAGGTAGGCCCAAAAGATCAAGGAACAAAGATGGTGATGAGAAAAATAAGGACTCAACAATGATCAATAGGAAAGGGATGTCAAGTAAGTGCACCATTGTGTAAGCAACCTGGTCATAACAAGGCATCATGTCCAAACTCAACCTCACTAGTCCAAAACACAAGTCATACAAATCCAAACTCAACTTGTCCAAACCCAAAGACAACCTCTCAAACCTAGAGACAGACCCAATAACAACCCACATAAGCCCAATTGTAACTTTCCCAGTCCCAAACTCAACATCACTAGGCCAAAAAACAAGCCACATAAATCCAAACTCAATTTTTCCAATCCCTAGCACAACTTGTTAAACTTATTAAACCTATTAAACCTAGAGGTAGACTCAAGAAAAACCAACCCACACAAGCCCAATCTCAACCTGCTTAGTTCAAGACTGCACAAGCTCCACAACCTCATTCCAAGCCTACATAAGCTCCGAGAGGAAGTCTTAAGAAAAAACAACTTGCACAAGCTCAAACCCAACATGTTGAAGCTCATTCTCAAATTGCTCAGTTGCAACCTATTTTTGCTACAACAGAACATGTTCAAGCTTAATCAAGCACTTTTAGGTCCAATTTGAAAACATGGAAGATATAGTATTAGGATCTATCACTTTTAGATATGTCATTTTTTATGTCTTTTTTTAAGCTCAATCAAGCACTTTTTGTCTATACCACTTGAATGAAGTTTACTTTGTTTTGAATGGAATAAAGTTTGTTTTTGAAAAAAATCATGTGCATGAATGAATTATGAATGAAATAGAATTTTGTAAATGGCATAACTTATAACAATTGATCATAACATAGCAATTGTTGTAAGTAAAATATATAGTTTAAATATTTGATTCATCTATGTAAGTTTGCGCCTTTCTTATTTTTGTACCTGTAAGGTTTTTTTTCTTTCAATTTAAACCTTATAAGTTCACATGAAAATAGTTGATGATGTGTCAAATATTTGACAACTAGGTATATTTATGAGGACTAAATCAATTGAATAAGGGTGTAGGAAATCAATGAAAGAGAATAATACATCACACCCTTAGTTGATAAATATATAAACAACAAATAAATAAACCAATTCCCAAAAGAAGAAAAAGACAACAAAAGAGAATAATACTTCACAAATAAACATAAACAATAAGTGAATAAACCTTAAAAGAAGAAACAAGAAATCCAATACCCTTATCCATAAACAGAAGCAAAAAAGGAGGGACAAAAAGGTATCGAAATCATACCTTCAGCCTCTGCTTTGCAACCTTCTTTCCTTCAGTCTTGTTTTGAAGATGGTCATGCGATAAAGATGATTTGATGATTGTGATTTGATGACGATGATGCGATAATGGTGATGTGATACTGATCCAATAATGGTGATATAATGAAAAAGAAAGAATGAGAGCAATGAGTGAAAACCCTAATCGTAAACTTATTTTTTGATTTTAGATGAAGAGACTAAAACATAATAGTTTCAACTTAATCTCATTTATTTTTTAATCAATTTAATTACTTAATTTTATATTTTAGTTATTTAATTTATTAAATAAAATTAATAATAATCATCCATCAAACTGCCACGCCACTTGTATGTTTTCCATATAAGCATTTTTTTTAATAACAACTAACATCAATGATGATTTTAAAACTAAATTGAACTTACAGAATTTAAATTTGAAAAAAGAAAAACCCTTACTGAAACGAAAATGAGAAATACGCAGACTTACGAGGATAAATCAAATATTTAAACCTATTAATAGTTCAAAATACTACAATTTCTGCTACAACAAGGTCAACCAAATTACATTACTACATACTTATAACAAATCTACTACATCAACCTCAAGCAAATTACATCAACTATAGTAAGCTTATTTCAGAGCTAGGATCAACAGTAAAAAACACAAGTTAAACAAAAGAAAAATTAAAATTAAAATAGCAGCAAAAATCTTTATAATGGTTGACTTGTGATCTTCAAGCATCTTCAAAATGAAATTCCTAAGAGTCATAATTTCCAATTACTTTTGGGGGCACTCTAAACATTTTACATGTATATGTTGTGCTTGAAACCTATAGTCTGAATGTCATTCGAAGTAATTATATCGATATTTAATGTCATAACTCTACAATTGATGAACAAAGACAACATTAAAACAGTTTTTATTCTAGTTGAACTAATATCAAATACATAAGAAACAACTCACTATCCCAAATCAACAAGAATCAAATAATGAATTTTTAATTTGAACCAAAAATCTTAAATCCAAGAACCCTAATATGAGTAAACTAATTTGAAAACCAAAATCCCATGAAACAATTTTACTCCACGCTCATTCATTTATCTTGATTGACGGTTGAAATGAAACAATTTAGCTGTTGAGCGAGTTCCTCCATTATGCTATTAATTCAAGATTTTTCTCTTTTGGCTTCATTGAATGATTTTTTGGCTATGTTTGAAATATCGTAGCCACATTATTGTCATATTTTTGGGATATCAATCAAGTTCTTATTTCACCATTGTGTCTTTCAATAATTTGATCTGATCTTGATGAGATGTTTTGGTAGGTGTAGGAGCAAATGATTCAAGCTTATTTAGAAGTTGTTGATGTTCTTCAACAAATCATCGTGATAGGAAACATTAGTTTTGATTGGATGAAACATATTCAATATCAAGAAAGTTATGCTTTTGTGGAGAACGTTCTAGTATTGCTTCTAAAATGAAGGCATAAACCTTTTTGCTTAAATTGATCATTCTCTTAGTTTTTTTTCTTTGCCACTACATGATCAAACTTTGGAGTTTTTGAGGATGATGTTTGAACATTATCATCTTTGTGATTTTATCAAAATTTAACATTGTAGTTATATTTCTTCACTATCCTATCTTTCATCATGAAAATCAACATATTCATCAAACATAGCATGCGTAATTTCATCTACGGTTTGGGCCTTGAGATTTTATATTCTATAATATTTTTAGAATGTAAAGTATTCAAAAAATATGCTTTAATGAAATTTTAAAACCATTTTCCCATTCTTTCTATATCATGCAAAACATAGTAATGACATTCAAAAATGTGAAATATGATAAATTTTGCTTTCTATTTTTTAAAAATTGATATGAAGATATGTTCAAGATTTTTTCTAATAGAGTCAAGATTAAAAATATGGCAAACACTTTTTATGGCTTCTCCCCAAAATTATTTTTCAATACTTTATTCATTTAAAATTCTTCTAGCCATTTCTTGTAATTAATTAATTTTTTTTAT
>JBBPBT010000230.1:3182013-3204327 GCA_037974875.1 Cicer bijugum
TAAATTTTTTATTAAATAAAAAAATAAAATGACACCATCCTATAATTTTAGATATACTAAAACCATGATTTAATATAATTTTTCTTCTTTTCGAGACAAGGACAAACAACTTCAAAGTATTTTATTGCTTTTGATGTGATGTTTAACTGAAGGTTGAAGCCGCAGTTTCTTTTTACTTTCTTTTATTAAATAAATAAATAAAAGAATAAACGAATAACCACGAAAAAAAAAAACAATATAACTAGAGTTTGTTTTTGTGAACAAATAAGTAGAGCATTAAACGCAGAAAGAAAAGAGAAAATTAATAGGAAACTAGAAAGTCATAGAAGATAATTAGTATACAATATTATATTATAATATTGTAAATATAATTATATGATAGTAAGGAAGAGAAGAGGATTGGCATCATCGTCGTCGTCGATAACAAAAACGAACGACGTTAACCCATTGAAATTGAAAGTGAAAATTTGAAAAGTAAAGTAGTTAGTATTATTATTATTATGCCAATTTCACCTGCAGCTGTGATCGTTCCATTGAGTATTCTCTTCTTCGCTTCTGGCCTCATCGTTAACCTCATTCAGGTCTTTTTTTTTTTTTTCTTTCCATTTTTCCTTTTTCTATTAATATTAAAAATACCTAATAGCTTAGTTTTTTTTAATGATTTATCGAAACCATCATCATTATCATTATAATAATTTGTGTGTTATTTTAGATTCAGATTTGGATTGTTGTGATTGATGTTGAATTTGTGTGTTAGGCAATATGCTACGTGATTGTGCGGCCACTTTCAAAGAATTTGCACAGACGGATCAACAGGTTGGTGGCAGAACTTCTCTGGCTCGAGCTTGTTTGGATCATTGATTGGTGGGCTGGAGTTCAGGTTTTTCATCAATCTTCCCTCTTCTTTCTCACTATATCTATAGCATCGACAGTTCTAATAGAAGACATGTACGATGTGTGACATGTATCAGTGTCCAATATTGTCACCGACACGTTTATAAAATTCAATTAATTCATTTTCTCTAATTATTATAGGTGTTGATGTATCAATTTTAGTGTCGTGTTTGGTACATGTGTTAGCATTGTGCTTCATAGCTCACTATTGTCATCTCATGTTTGTTTTATTTTAGTGTAGTTGTAGCTGATTGTGTTGTGCAGCTGAGCATTGTTTACATGTTTTTAAATTTTTTATAGATAGTCTATGGCAGTGTATTTCTGCATTGTTACATTACTTTGCTATCAATGTGTAATGAAGAGTCACTGATATTGTAGGGTTTATATCGCTATCTTCTTCGTATGAGGAGTGTAGGGTTTGATTCGACCTAGATCTTGTGATTGTGTGTGTGACTTACAATGGGCTATAGGTTAGAGTTCTTTCTTAAATTCAATGAAATGATATGTGGATATCTAGGCAGTTATGTTATGGTGTAGCATTTGACCCTAAGATTTCAGTACCAGTCTGGGAAATGAAATTACCTGGTTCTGTTGTTTCCAGTATTCAAAAAGTCAGTCGTGTCAAATTTGATGTTTGACTTGTATTATGCCAATCAATTTAGTACAGAAGTTGAGATTTAGGGAGTTAATGGATTTTACTACTCACAAAACCATATATACCAATCAATTTTGTGCAGAGATTTTATTCTTTCTCTTTTAAGTAGAGCTTCTTTTTTATTTGAGAAAAAAGGTTAAGTGTTTGTGATTCCAATGTAAAACGTATCCTTGTGAAAATGAAGGCTACGATTCGACTAGATTTCCTTTTTAAAGTATTCTTGATTGAGGGCAGTAATGCTTTTTTCTAACTGTGACTCAAGGTAATTGAAAAGATTAGGACTTTGGAATATTCTTCAAAGACCTTTATAAACAGATGGTAATTGTTTAGATGGTTGGTTGGTTGTTAGTCACGAATGGCATTAGAAATTGAAAGGAAATTCTATGTATTTAATATCTCTTCTCTTCTGTTTAATACTTTTGATAGCCGTGCCTTAGGTCAAATCTTTTGAATTATAACTACTTTGAAGCATGTTGCGATCCTGAAATTCTTATGGTATATATGAAGGAAAATTGGTCATTTGAAAGTACTGTTATAGTTTATATATGAATTTTATTCAATTCAATAGTATTTATTGTTCCATTTGGATTAATCAATGATTTAATTTGAAATATTTTTGTTTCAGATCCAAGTATTCACAGATCGGGAAACCTTTCGTTTGATGGGTAAATCTCTTGTGCTACGCATTTTGTGCTAGTTTTTTCCCCTCCTCTTCCTTGTGTTGGGCATATGTGCTTGTGTTTTGGAAAGGGTCAAAGGGGTTATTCCTGGGGCAAGTTTTTTGCATCTTAGTAATCTGACTCTGTGTAGAATTTTCCAGGTAAAGAGCATGCTCTTGTCATATCCAATCACAAAAGTGATATTGATTGGCTTGTTGGATGGATTTTAGCTGAGGTGATTATCTTATTTTACACGACTTTTTCATATCTTGAATGCAAACAAACAAATACACTTGTAGCTTTATTTCATTTGTTATTCTGGTATCAAACTAGGACAAAAAGAACTTATACATCTGTGCTTTTGGATATTAAATATGGGACTCTTCTATCCAAAATTGTGTTTGTGACTCATCTGATTTGTGGTTCAACTACTCATTGATTATTGAACATAATTATTCAACAGCGTTCAGGTTGCCTTGGAAGCACCCTTGCTGTGATGAAGAAATCATCAAAGTTTCTGCCGGTATGTTTCATATGACTTGTGATTTCGAAACAAAATTTGGAACAGTGCTTGTTATTCAGTCATGATGGTTTAAACCGATTGATCAAGTGTGTCACACATAATATAAACTAAGATGTAAGATTGAGAAATGCAGGGAAGTGTTGTATTTATGGATTGATAATTAGTGGGATGGTCTGTGGACTAGTTACTTAGGGTTATCACATGACCCATGTCAGCTCTGGGCCTGATTAGACATTGAAGCTGTTGAAACTGCCTTTCTTGCTTTTTTTTTTTTTTGCATTCACTATTTTTGCTTTATTTATTTTGGAAAAGATGGTAGAGTCCATAAACTAAGCACTAAAATGTAAGGCCGTCCACTTGTGTTGGGCTTGTGGTTATTTGGTCAAAGACTCAAAGTTCTACGTTGAAATGTCAGTATTGAAATTTCCACATGACAGGCCTTTTGGACCAACCATTTTCTGCCAATGGGGATTATTGGTAGTTGTTTATTGATTGTGATGTGTTTCTTGCAAATGGTCACTCACTTGGTAGGACTAGACCAGTTTTTAAAGTTTGGATGGAGTTTAATTTAGATGTGAACATGTATAGTACTATGTTGTCAATAGCGCGCAATAGCGGAATAGCGTTGTGGCGGCGGCCATCCCCGCTCCGCTCTTCACCGTGAAACCGCCGTCACCTGTTGCGGCCGTTGTGGCCGCGAATAGTGCTCAAAACGCGCCGACGCGTTGCGCGTGACCCGGGTCCATGACCCGCTACTGTGTTTTTTAGGGTTTTTTTAGGGTTTGCTGATTTTTTTTAATTTCATTAAGGGTATTTGAGTCTTTTTTCACTCAAAACCCTATTGTTTTATTATTTATTGATCTTTCCCATTCTGTTTTTTTTTTCTACCACGTTTTTATTTTCCTTCTTCCACAGTTCCTTCTTCTTCTTCTTCTTCTTCTTCCTCTGTTCCCATTCCTCTGTTTCTGTTTTTTTTCCCTCCTCTGTTTTGTTACTACGTAATAACAAGAATGACATCTTCGACTTCATCTAAAACATCAACTTGTAACAACAAAGGTTTGTTGAAACCTACTGGTGAAAATATTGACATTGCTTGGCAGTGGAATTCTTTGGTGGATATTAATGACAAGAAGGTTGTTACTTGTGATTACTTTTTAAACTTATTTTTGTGTATTTTATTTTTGCTATTTTTTAGTATGTTTGTCTATTGTTTGTATTTTATGTTTAGTCTATATATTGTTTTTGGTTTTCACAATAGCGCTCATCCCGCTATCCGCAATCCCGCTATCCCATTTTTGGGGTTGGACGCTCCGCGCCGCTATCCGTGACTGACAACATAGGTATAGTATGTGCATAGATTTTTGTATGTAAATATAAATATGAAATTTTTTGTATTTTATACTTTTTTCCACTTTGCTTACTGAAAAATGTAACACCATTAATTCTCTATTATATATTCCACTTATCTTCATGTCCCCACAGCTCCAATTATATGCTTCTCTAATAGTATTATTTTTGACCTAGTGTACTACAACTAAGTGAAACTTTCCTGCTTGGAAGAAACAAATATTATAAGTTTTACTATAACCTAGCTAGAAATAATTTCTGCTTGTATATCACATGTAAAACATTAAAAACTTGATTTTCTGCTTATTATATCTGTTGAGATATGCAAATATTTAGTTTGTTATTATTAAGATATGCTAATCCTTGTTTTATTAGGTTAGATTTAGTCCAAATTTATTTCCTTAATTAAGATATTCTCCTTGTACAATTTTGAATATAAATAATATCATGCTGAGAGCTAATCTCTCAAGTCATTCAACACCAAAACCTAATTCTCAAGTTTGGTATCAGAGCTCACGATCAGTGGGCTTGTCAAATGTCTAAAAAACCCTAGCCGTTGTAGTCACATACGTAGCTGTCCCGTTAACTGTCCAACATACATGACTCGACGGGTCACACCGCCCTCACCATCAGACTCACCTTAGTAAGATCAGCCATTCACCAAAGAACCGCCGCCATCCGCTATCTCACGTGCTACCACGCGTGTTTTTTTGGCAAATGTAAGCTCCGTCGGCTTGTAGAGGCCATGCCCCACCATCCAGACCTCTGAAAAAGTCGTTTTCTGTCCCGTTCCACTCGTCTACTGCCGCTCTTCCTGTTTTGGCCAAGTTTGGTAGTGGGTCCCACTATTTCTGGTGCTTTCTCTACGGTTTCTTGCTGCCTGTACTTGTTGTTCTTTTCTAGTCTGTTGAAGACAAGTTCATGTTTAGATCTTTCGCAGAATGAGAGCAACAAATTTGAATCCTCTATTATGAGCCTTGTAACATATGTTTTCTCCACCAATCCCTCTATAACGTCTGAGAAACTTAATGGTCAAAATTATTTAAATTGGTCAGCTGCTGTCAAGATGTGGTTTCTTGAACAAAAGCTCTCAAATCACCTCACTAAGCAGTCCTCGGAAATTAATACATATTTGCGTTAAGATTGGGAGCAAGCTGATTGTCAATTAGTCTATCTTTTGAGGCAAACAATTGAGCCTTCCTTGCTGGTCTATTATTGCTCGTACACCACTTGCTATGATATTTGGCAAAATGCTTAGAATGTCTATTCAAAGCATATCCAACGTCTCTATAATGTTATTCATAATTTAGCTACCCTTCAGATTGCAGAAGATAACATCATGACTTACGCTAATAAAGCCCAGTCAACGATAAATGAGTTAAAGCTCCTTGTGGCTGATGATGACTCAAAGAAGATGCTTGAGAAATTGTATAATGTTTGCATGATCTATGTCCTTCACGGCCTCTATCAAAAGTATGAGTCGGTTCGAAGCCACATTCTCACAACATTCAATATCCCCTCAACAGAGGATCTCATCTGACGCATCATACGCATTCTTGGTCTGGAAGGACCGGGGGGAAAATGAATCTCAAACTGGCAGAGTCTTCTACTTTTGTTTCAAATTTTGCAGGTCGTGGACGTGAGAGTGGTCGAGCAAGTCGTCCTCAGTGCACTTATTGTAAGCGTTTCGGTCATACCGAAGACAAGTACTATTCCATTATTGGCTTTCTAGAAAAAAAACAATAAGTATGATGCAGTCTAATGATAATGGAAAATACTCTGAAGTAAGAAATGCCAAAAAAAAAAGGTTGTCAGATGAAGAGTACAAGGCATATCTGCAGTTCAAGGCTTCACATGAATCATCCTCAACAACTTTTGCTCATACTGGTAATTCTATAGTCTTCCTCTTTCACTCCTCATCGTTAGTCTTTGGATCTTGGACTTTGGAGCTTCCGACCATGTGGCTGGTAATCCATCACTTTTATCGAAAATATCCCAACCTAAAGCCCCACATCATATTACCGTTGCAGACAGCTCAAAAGCTAAAGCTAGTGGCATTGGTCAAGCCACTCCTCTACCATCTTTATCTCTTGACTATGTTATTTTTGTTTCCAATTGTCCATTTAATTTAGTTTCTGTTAGTCGTCTAACTCGAAGTCTAAATTGTTCTATAACTTTTACTCATAGTTCTTTTGTTAAGCAGATGATTGGTATAGGATATGAGTCCCAAGGACTTTAATACCTTCAGTCTTCATCTATTGTTGCTTCCACTTCTAGTACGGAGCCCCCAAGTCTTCTTCACCGTCGTTTAGGTCATTCAAGTCTCAAAAAGTTGAGTTATGGTCCTTCACTTGTCTCACTTGCAGTCTTTAGATTGTGAATCTTGTCAGCTTGGGAAACACGTTTGGTCTTCCTTCCCCATCAGTCTTCAGTCGCAATCCCGCTATTTTTTCAAGGTACTTTGTCACTTTTATTGATGAGTTTTCTAGATGTACGTGGATCTACCTACTTAAGGATAAATCAGAAATATTAAGTGTATTTCACGATTTCTTTAAGGAAATTCAAAATTAATTTGGTTGTTCTATTTGCATTTTGCGCAGTGATAATGAAAAAGAGTATCTTTTCGCCATCTTTTAATCTTTTATGGCCGAAAATGAAATAATACATTAGTCATCTTGTCCCTATACCCCACAACAAAATGGTATGGCTGAACGTAAGTACCGTCCAAGCCTATAATTGACAACGAGATCCATCTAGTCCTCCTCTCTTGCAAATTTATCAGTGAAGTGCACGTCTCCCTCCAGCCAATCCACTTCCTACACAAGATTTAAGTGACTCATCTCCCGTTCCAATCTCTTCTTCTACTTCGGATCTGCCTACTTTGTCTGACGACCTCCCTATTGCACTACGTAAAGGTACGCATTTCACCAATAATCCTTATCCCATTGATGATTTTCTTAGTTATCATCGTTTATCACCTTCACATTATACCTTTGCCTCTGCTATCTCTTCTCTCACTAATCCTAAGTCTCTACAATAAGCTATTTCTCATTCAGGTTGGCGACAGGCTATGATTGATGAGAAAACAGCCTTAAAATCTAACAAAACATCGACTCTTGTGCCACCTCCTCCTGGTAAATCTATTTTTGGATGTCGTTGGTATACACAGTCAAAGTTGGTCTAGACGAACATATTGATTGTCTAAAAACTCGTCTAATGGCTAAAGGCTATACTCAAGTTTTTGGTCTTGATTACATTGATACTATCTCACCTGTGGCTAAAATGGCTTATGTTCGTCTTTTTCTCTCTATGGCTACTATGCGACATTGGCCATTTATCAGTCAGACATAATGAATGCATTCCTTCATGGAGACTTAGAAGGAGAAGTTTATCTCGGGCAACCATATGGTTTCGTTGCTTAGGGGAAGTGTCGTGGGTATGTCTATCGGCTTCATAAAGCTTTGTGTGGTCACAAACAATCTCCTCAGGCATGGGTTGAGAGGTTAAGTAGTGTTGTTCAACAGTATGGCATGATTCGTATTGAAGCTGACCACTCTGTCTTTTATAAATTCTCTTCTAACAAGTGTATTTACTTGGTTTCCTATGTTGATGATATAGTCATTACATGTGATGATTGTGATGGATTTGTGGGACTCAAACAACATCTAGTCCACCACTTTCAGGTCAAAGATCTAGGTAGATTGAGATATTTTCTTGGCATTGAGGTAGCTCAATCTAAGGCAGAAATTGCTATTTCCCAGAGAAAGTATGCTTTGGATATCTTGGAAGAAACCAGTATGCTAGATTGCCAGCCAATTGGCACTCATATGGATCCAAATGTCAAACTCCTACCGGATGAGTGGGAGTCCTTTCCAGATCCAGGAAGATATAGGAGGTTAGTTGGAAGTTGAATTACTTGACCATGACGAGGCTAGATATTTCATACGCTATGAGTGCAGTGAGTTGATACCTGAATTCCCCTTGTGATAGTAATTGGAATGTTATGGTTAGAATCTTGAGATACATTAAAGGTGCTCCAGGAAAAGGTCTTATTTACACAAACAAAGGTAATTCAGATATTGTTGCTTAAACAAATGCAGATTAGGCTGGATGTCCTTTCGATGTAAGGTCCACATCTTGGTATTGTGTTCTTACTGGTGGTAATTTGATTTCCTAGAAAAGCAAGAAGCATAACGTTTTTTACAGATCTAGTATTGAGACTGAATATTGAGCAATGACACTTATTACTTAGGACATATGGCTCAGACACCTTCTCCAAGAGTTGCGCTTTTGTAATATAGGTATTGTGAGTCGCATATGTGATAATCAAGCAGCCTTACATATTGCTTCTAATCCAGTCTTTCATGAGCGAACTAAGCATATTGAGGTTGATTATCACTTTGTTCGTGAGAAGATTTTGTCTGGCGAGATTGCTACTTCATTTGTTGGTTCTAATGATCAATTGACATACATTTTCACAAAGGCTCTTCAAAGACCAAGGATAACATATATATGTGACAAGCTCAATGTCTACAATCTGTATGCTCTAGCTTGAGGGGGAGTGTCGAGATATGCAACAATTTAGTTTGTTATTATTAAGATATGTTATTCCTTGTTTTATTAGGTTTAATATAGGTTGGATTTAGTCTAGATTTTTTTTCTTAATTAAGAGATTCTCCTTCTACAATTTTGAATATAAATATTATCATGTTGAGAGCTAATCTATCAAATCATTCAACACCAAAACCTAATTCTCAAGTATATCTATTATTTAATGTCAATGTTGATCTATATGACAAGTTCCAATATGCAGGTCATTGGTTGGTCAATGTGGTTTTCTGAATATCTTTTCTTGGAGAGAAATTGGGCCAAGGATGAAAGTACATTAAAGGTATGGGAGTGGGATTATGCATTACTCAAATATAATTAATATGCTGGATGCTCTTAATAAGAGATTCATATTTGTACATGTTCTTTTAGTATTGTTTAATGTCTTCTCAGCCATGCACTGAGATGCAAAATTACTACAACCTCGGTCCCAAAATAATTGTCACATTTGCAAAATATATTTGTCCCAAAATAATTGTCACATTTGCAAAAAAATATTTGTCCCAAAATAATTGTCACTTTTGATTTCCAATGCAACTTCAATTATTTTCTTCCAATTGTATCCTCTAATTAATAATGTGTGCATCACTCCCAAGGTATTATTCTCCACTTTGCATTTATGAAATTATGACAATGAACATAAACCCATAGTTGATTTGGGTAGTTTCGTAAAATCATCGTTTTTTTTCATTTGTTTATCATCTTTTCTTAATCTGTGTCAAATGGTCAACTGCGACGAGTATTTTGGGACGGAGGAGGGAGTATAACCTCTTCTCAATGCACATACTCTCTCTTGATGCTTAAACCGTTTCATTATTTGTGAGTCCCATTTGAGCTGTAATTGTATGTGCAGTCAGGCCTACAGCAACTGAGGGATTTCCCTCTTCCCTTTTGGTTGGCTCTCTTTGTAGAAGGAACTCGCTTTACACAGGCCAAACTATTAGCCGCTCAGGAGTAT
The DNA here is from genome assembly GCA_037974875.1 of Cicer bijugum. Lineage (NCBI taxonomy): Eukaryota > Viridiplantae > Streptophyta > Magnoliopsida > Fabales > Fabaceae > Cicer > Cicer bijugum. Next base: position 3,191,658 of record JBBPBT010000230.1, read on the forward strand.
GCAACCTCAACTGGATTGCCTGTTCCCAGAAACGTTTTGATTCCAAGAACCAAGGTGAAATTTAATTAACTTCCTTATCTTTCTTTTTGTTGTTTGTCTTTTTCCTTTACTTTTCTTCCACAGTTTGAAGCTATTCTGCACGACTGTGATTTAGCAAACTATTTGGCCTAACTATTAAATATTAGCACATTAATGGCAGGATTTTCTATTCTATGAAATTATATTACTGTTCTTATCCCAAGGATTATACTTCTCTACTTGTCAAGGGTGCCTAAAGGGTTTATATCAATTGGAGAGAAAATAACCCAAGTCCCACATCAGATAAATCTTGGGAGTTGGGAATCCTCACCTTACAACACTGTTTTGTGAGATTGAGTAATTAAGCCAAATAACTAAGATAGCTCAAAATCGAAGATAGTATTAGAGCTTATTCTAGACTGTCGTTGGGTCATCTGTTGCTCAGTAACTAAGGTATCATAGCTCAAAATCCAAGATAGGATTGAGTTAGGAATATGCTTTGACAGTTTTTTCATCAGTTGGAAGATATCTTATCATCCTCATAACTGTGCTTTCAATCTTTTTTATCTTAAAATTAATTAATTTTTTAATTTATTTTCTTTAGTATTTAAGTTCAAGGGATTCTGATTTTGAATTTCCAGTTTTATTTTCCCCTATAAATTTCAATATAATTTATTGACTTTATCTGTATGTTGTTTTCTGACGAAAAATTTACTCAATTATGTTGTTTTCAGGGGTTTGTTTCAGCAGTAAGCCATATGCGCTCATTTGTGCCGGCCATTTATGATGTAACAGTGGCAATTCCTAAGAGTTCACCAGCTCCTACAATGCTAAGACTCTTCAGGGGGCAACCTTCAGTGGTGAGTTTTTTTTTAATAGAAATTCTGCTTCAATATCTCCCTTCATTTTTTCTTGACCGTGTAATTTACATAATGAAAATTTTCTCTTTTGTAATCAATTAAGTTTTGAGTTGATTAACTTTCCCTTTCTGAAAATGTTGTGTGGAGAATTTAACTGAAGAAATTAAGTTCAACATGCGAACAAATAGGAATTAGGAGCCGAATAAGGAGTCAGTTCATTGCTCAGTGTTAGTCTCAATGTATGAATTCTCTCATGTACTAGGGAGTTTCATTTTGAACTAAGGTGGAAGGCACGCTCAGAACTAGCTTCTTACTCATGGGAACTTTTCAACATAGATTAGTGTTAGAATATTATAAAATATCTTATAATATCTTTTATATTATATTAGAGTATCTTGAGTTATTTTCTAGGATCAATTTATAATCATAAAAATGTCTTAGAATATCTCTCATTATTATTATGATTTGTTCCTGGTTTAAGATTGAGTCTCTGTTTCTCTATAAATAGAGATTAATATTGAGTCTTTTGTAATCAAGTTAGCATAAAGCTATTATCAATAATATTCAAACCCTTATTATTTTCTCTCTTCCTTTCATTTAAAATCCCACAACTTTAACAATTAGAATTTGATTCCTAACTTATGAAACATCTCCTACAAGTTTATTAGTGTTTATGGAGAAGTTAGATGAGAGAGCTTCTAAAAAAGTTGAGGCTGTATAAGATAATTTCAACTTATGCTGAAAGCTATTAATTAGAAAATTTATTGTAAAACTATTTCCATTTTTCTTTTTCTAGAAGTATTTGTTGAAGATTTTATCCTAATCAACTCTAAGTGTATCTGTTTTGGGAAACTGGAAGTCATGAAAAGAGCACATCAAAGTTTGCAAGCCGATACTTTTGATTTTCTTTTTTCTTTTTAATTGTATATTTGTATGCTATTTCCCTAACATTTTATTCTAAACATTATAAAATTTACAGCATCAATTCTTGATTTTCTTTTTCATTTTTTTGGCATGGTCATGTGGGACAACAGCAGACTTTTAGTAAGAAAAGTGAATCCAATAGAAGATTATGGGATTGAAACACATAAAATATGATTATAGAAAAACTATAGTAGAAATTATGAAAAAAGTCCTTTTTCATTAGGGTTTAAAACTTTGAAAGAAAAAAAATTGGTTTTCGATACAGTCCAATGTTGCTGATTGATCCATATAACAAATCCTACTTGATTGGATGAGTCTTTGTTGTTGTTTTGCAACTTTTGTGAGACACATGATCATTTGGGTTGACATAAATTTGTTATTATGGAGATTACAAATAGGCTTCTTGTTTATTGAAAATCGTAGTATTGCCGGGGAACTTCAGAGGCACTGTTGTTTGTGGAAAAGAAGTGATGTGGCTTGGCAATTTGGTGCATGTTTTTACTTTGAAGAATGGAGTTTTTTAGGAACCTTAGTTTTCTATATACCTACTTGAAATCATTGCAATAGGATTCCTTGTCTTTCTTACATAATCTTATTAGCTATTTTTCTCTATAAAATGTCAATGTTTGAATAGAAATGTACTCATCCAAATCCTAGGTGCATGTGCATATTAATCGGCATTTGATGAAGGATTTGCCAGAAGCAGATGAAGCTGTTGCTCAATGGTGTCGAGATATATTTGTGGCTAAGGTTTGTGCCAATTGATACTTTCTAATAAGGATTATATTATTCTTTTGTTCCTTTTTTCCCAGCAGGGTATCTGTGTCTGTTATTATGGTTTGGTTGTCCTAGTTTTTATTAAGAATTGATTTAACACACTTATGTGCACACCATGTTAATGTCTTGGTATATTTTGTCATATCTGTCTATAAATTCTTGAGTTTCAATTGTTAAACAACTTTGCTCTTCTTTTCTCTCCCTTATTTCCCTGCGGACACCAGGATGCTTTGTTAGACAAACATATCGCCGATGACAAATTCAGTGATCACGAGCCACGGGATCTTGTTCGACCAATAAAGTCTCTTCTGGTGAGATACTTCCTCTCAATACATCTAGTTTTGTAATGTCCTTATTGAATAGCCAGCTATTCTCTATTGTAGTACACAATTTGCATACACCATTATGGTTATTTACAACGGTAGTTGACTGCAGTGCAGTCAGCACATCTAAACCCTTCGATTAAGATCGAAGTTCCAGATTTCAAGTTTGAATTTTGTATTTTTTTAGAGGGACTTTAATTATTTTTAAATTTAAAATCCAAACTTAAAATCTAGACTGTCCAATCTTGATTAGACGATTCAAATGTGCCTCAGAGGGAGCTGATTGTAGTCAGTCCTGATCCTGTTATTTACATGTTCAATAATCAATTTCATGTTGGAAACAAACAGGTTGTCATTACATGGGTTTGTGTGGTTGTCTCGGCATCTGTTAAGTTGCTTCAATGGTCTTCACTACTATCATCCTGGAAGGGTGTTGCATTTTCAGCATTTGGTCTGGCAATTGTCACTGTACTCATGCAAGTCTTGATTATGTTCTCACAGTCTGAACGCTCAAACCCTGCCAAGGTTTCTCCTTCAAAGCCAAAAAATAGAGAAGAACTGCAGGGTAGTGATGACAAGCAAGAGTAGATCAAACACTTCGCCCAAATATTCTATACTTAAATAGGGAACTTAATTTGCATTTATGTGTGTGGATTCTTTTGGCTATGAAATTCCACCATGTATGTATGCAATCTTCCTTTGTATTATTATTATGCACGCATATGATTCATTAATTTCCAAATTAGGATTAATTTGTGTAGATACTATAGGATAGGATGGCAGTAAAAATTCGACCTGATACTGCATTATTCTTATGGGCACTTATACATTTGACTATTAATTTTGTGGTTATCTCCTCTTCTAAACGTCTTTTATATGTTCATGACATTCTTTGCTTTTGCATTTAGTTCTTGAGGAAAAAACATAACAAAACAGTCTAATGAACTTGTCCTTTTAATATAAAACATGATAAAATAAAGGTGAACACTTGGTACATTTTGGCATGAGAATGTATAGGTACATATATGATGTGATGTTCATCTACTCGGATCTCCACTAGATGTTATGGTAGATGCTCTGCACCATATATTCTTATCTTTTAATTGAAAATTCCTGTATTATTTAAACAATTTTACGGACACTGCAGTACACTGTATTTACTGTTTGTAGTTTTTTCCTTCAAAATTTGTTCCCTCGATCAAATTTCTTTCTGACAATTTGCTAGTGAGAGGGAAAATACATTAAGCTTTAGATAACACTACAAGAAGAATTGTTGGAGAGAGGAAATATACATTACACGTTTACCACCACAAGAAACAACCAAAAGAAGGAAGGAAAGGAGAAAGGAATTGGGTAGAAGACTACAATGAAATAGTGGTTTCTAATATGGTGGTGGCTATTTCTGGTGCAATGGTTGTTGACAGAGGTATTTCAACTGTGATTTTTCTTTATAGGTTTTGTAGAGGTGGTGGAAAGGAGTTTTTTTTGAAAGGTGGCATGTGGTGGTCGAGATATGTCCATGAAGGTGGAAGTTAGATATTGTAATGGGTTGGGCCTAATCCAAATATATTATGGATCGACCACCAAGAAAGTTCAAGACAAATAGAGCAAGCTGATCCAATAGCGAGATCCAACTTGAGTGAGGTCTAATGCAATAACATCAGCGCCAAGGGATGACGCAACGTGAAAACCGCCCTCGATGTTATCTCTAGAAGCACATGTGCCCAAAGACAAGGAATCTAGAAGCACCGACGTACTCCTAGTGTCTCACATATTGCAAATTGCAATTAAATTAGATAAGACCACCGTTTATCTCAGTAGACAGTTACATTACAGATCACAATAATCCCATTATAATCTCGATGGTCACCTCAATAATAACAACAATATACCACAACAGATATGAGTCCAACTACTCTACAAATAAGGGGTCTACCTCTAAGTATTTCATACATTATTCATCCAATCATTATACTAACTATATGCTCCCCCTCTTCCTTACTTTGACATTACAATTTCTTTGTAGGTACGAGAAGAAAGAGAGAAGACCAAAAAGCCTTATCGCAACACAAAATGTGAAGTTCACATCAACGCTAGTGATCCAACTCGTGTTTCATACAATAACATTGAGGTCCGTTGTGGGTCCTCAGTAAATCTTTTCCAAGACTCAAGATTTCATTAAGCATGGAAGTCACAAGAAGCAGGGCTCCTCCTTAAGCCATCTCTAGGAGAAATAAATCAACAAAACCACAAGTTCAACGTTCAAAACGGTTGATCTATGCATCATAATTCACCAATTCAAAAGACTAGTCAACAAAGATAATATCTCTCTTCGTTGACACTCTTTATCACCACAAAGGAACATCATTAAAAGATCAGGTGTCAATATCCATCGTCATCTTGATGACATAATCAAAATTAACAAATGACAAAAGATAACATGGACGAGATAAAGGCCTAAATTAGGGGACTCAAAAACAAGGTAGCCTTAATCGAAGATTGTTGAAAACGAAGAAAAACTTTGTCAACGGAGGATGACAACTATGACAACGTTGCCAATTCAGAGTTAGGAAATGAAGCTTTTTCCCGAGGTGCTCATAGGAGGAAACAACCAAAGAAGGAAGTCGTAATGCAACTCCTATTCATAGACAAAATCAACGGAGAACCATTATACAAACAATTCTATCTATTAGAAATCTTTGTGTCCAAATTCACCACAAATCGAATAACCCAATAAACTCAACATGTTTAGTTAGTTTCAAGCAGAAGCCAAACGGGTCCCTCAGCTAATTCATGAATGAGGAGATGTTTCAAATAAAAAATTGAACCCTACTATAGCACTACACACACCAATAGCAGATATGAAGTCAAATACCTTTTTTTGATTTGCTAGCACGAAGAACTTCTAAGACGATCGATGAATTTAGAAAGAGAGAAAATGAGAATATAACTATGGAGGAAGTAGCTGCAACACAAACAATTACAAAAGGCCTTCTTACAATGACCAAGATCAAAGTGGAGGGCGAAGCGATCGAGGAAAAGATAGATGAAAAGAGCATTTCACGTACCACTTCACCCCACTAACTGAAAGGCCAAAAAGGAACTTCTAAGATGCATATAACTCCAACTTAATCAAGATCTACCTCAAAAAAAAGAGTCAAAACTGGAAGAACATATTGTGAGTCGCACATAATATATTGACATTCTATTAACGATTGCTAAGGGCTAAAAATCCAGATTGAACAGCTGATATAGGAAAACCATCTAAAGAAGTACGTGGATGAAAAAGGTTGACATGAAGTTTCACGAAGATCACGACCTTGAAGGAGGAGCTCTACATCACCCAATTCTCGTAGAAGTTCTAAGAGTAATGAGAAAAGGCGTAGCCGAGATGACAAGAGAGGTTAGAGGCCAACCCCTGAACCTAGGGAGACTAGTTTCAAATCAAGGGGATTTAAAGGAGGATGACCTATCAACGGTGCCAGAAAAAGAGACTTGTGAGCCTTAAACTCAACTTGCGCCCTTACTCAAGTCGGGAACGTCTAACCAACAATCATTTTTTTCTTCAGAAAAGAACTGCAAAGACATAGATAAGCATGAGAATGAAAATCCAATGGTCATCTTGGCAGGAATGGGAGATTACAATGTGAAAATGAGCTTGATCAACTGAGTCAACTCGACTAAAATCGTATTTAACGAAGCTTATAAACAACTAGCTTTACTAGCATCAATCCTTAAACCTTACAACAATATCTTAGTGGGATTATATGGTGATAGTGCAGAGGTCATGGGGTTCATCGAGATCCTTGTCATTTTTACATAAGACACATGCACAAAGTCAGTTCTAACAAAGTTGTTAATAGTTGAAGGAACATCAACATATAACTTCATTATTAGATGATCAGTCTTCAATGCACTAGGATGTGGAGACAAAATTCCTAATGATGTTTTAAAGATGACAAACAATAAAGATTAAATGATTGAGAGATTTTGATACATATTGTTATCTAATATGTGCTCTTGAGTGACTCTCTTAAGATAGGAAATAATAAATCAAAAAAATCAAAGTATAATATGAATTATTCACAAGACAACTAATATTCTAATAGAGTTTAGAAAATTATCAGCTAAAAGATCAGAATGATTATACATGTGTGAGAAGAATCAAGATGATAACCACAAGTCATGAACATACCCAACAAACATTATGAAATTCTCTTAAAGTTCATAATGTTCATAGGTTTTCAAGAAAAACTTTATCAATGGTTACCATGTGTTGGGACTCGAACATGACAATCACATGAAAGCCTCGAAACATTACTGAAGCTCCACAACTTATCTATAAATAGAGAAGAGCCCAAACTTTGAAGAATAAGAATTTACACCAAATAATCAATCACTCTTAATATAAAAAGAGTAAAACTTGATTAAAAATTCAACCACATTCAGAGTTCATCAAATCTAAAAAATACAAGAGTGTGAAGATTCCTTTCATCTCACTCAAGTCATGAGAACTTGACGCAAACTAAATATTTTATTTGTAAACTTTTTGAAGTCATATTTTGAAAGCAGCAAGATATATTTGTAACCTAAATATTCTAAGTACCAATCTATTTTAAAAAGAGTCCCAATTGAAACCCCCTTCTTTGTGACATTAAATTCCACTTCATTGGAGCCACTCTGTCCACACCTCATTTAATAATGAAGTTCCTTTTAGAAAATGGGAAGATCTCCATCAAGCATGAAAATCAATAAATAACTAGACAGGGCAATGCTAACTGTCTCAAGAAGAAATGGAAGAACTCAGATCACAACAACAATTCCAATTTGTCCTAAGGTTATGGAGAAGTATGCAAGTTCATAAAGATTGACCCAATGGAGGACAACAAACACATGAATTCCAACACATAAGGTAGAGATAGTAAACCCAAGAAAGGTAACGAAGCTTGGCACACAACTAACATTCGGAGAAAAGGCTATCTTATTTTAAATTGTAAGGAGAAACTCGAGTATATTAGCATGAAGTCCAACCGACTTTCCAAGAATAAACCCAAAAGTAGTATCTCACTGCTTGGCTATCGATGATACCGTCAAGCCGATAGTATAAAAGAAGAGAAAATTAGTTGGAGAAAAATGAATGGCAGTTCGACAAGAAACTCAAAAGTTAGAAAAGGTAGGTTTCATCAAAGAGATCACCTATTTGACGTGGTTGACTAACATCGTGATATAAATAGAGAAGAGCGGAGACCTTGAAGAATAAGAACTTACTTAAGTATTCAAACACTCTTATTATAAAAGAGTAAAACTTGATTAAAAGTTCAACCACGTTTAGAGTTCATCCTAGATAATAAAATCTAAAGAATACAAGAGTGTGAAGATCCATTTCATCTCAATCAACTCATGAGAAATTGATGGAAACTAAATATTTTATTTGTAAACTTTTTGAAGTCATCTTTTGGTTTGTAAAAGAGACTCAATTTTAAATGTAAGTGTTGTCGAGTCTAGTGTAACTAAGAAGAAGAATTGTAAGCTTGTTGAGAATAAGAAAATATATGAAAGAAATGTCAGGGTGACAAACTTGTGTAAGTACAGAATATGAGAAGTATCTCAAATATTTTAGTGAAAAATCTCACCAAGGGGGAGGACTGGGCGTAGCTTAATGTTTGGGTGAACTGATATAAAATTCTCTTTACTTCTTATGTGGTTTTACACTACTAACACACATCCAAATCATATGAAATGATGTGAATTTTAATGTGCTCATTCAACACATAAAATCAAGACAAGAGAACTCTTCATTAAAACATAACTTAAAGAGTAGGGAAAGAGAGAATCACTCAACAATTTTTTACAAATTCCTCTACTTTGTACTCATATGTACAGTACGTCATGTCTCCATTCAATTGAATGAGAGTTTCTTCCTTTATTATTGATTTGAAATGTTTACAAGATCCTTGGACAAATGTAACAAAACCTTGGACATAAACCCTTTTTCCTAAACACTCTTTGACACTAAATCTAGAAATAATGCTCTACATTATGAACACACTTCTATCTTCAAGATGAAGATCACACTTCAATCCTTGCATGATAGACACCTAGATAACCCTTCTAGAAAACCCTTAAAGAACATTTTCTTCAGTTCTTCGATGTGCAATCTATTGATATTCATTTGATGAACTTTACCTAAAATAGACACCCCAATAATTGATATACCCTCGTTGTAGTTTCTTGCTTCAAAACATGACTTCACACCAGACTTGAGCAAGAAAGAATTTTAAATATTTGTTATGACCTTGAATGCATGAGTATGAGGAATAAGAGAAAGTACTCTTGTTCAGAAGAGTTTAGAATATCTATTATGTGATGCATGAAAAAATTAGGCTAATTAAAAATATTTTGTCAGAAATAACTTTTTAACTGCCATAACTACCTTAAAACAGTCAAATTTCAAGATTACGAAGTTGGTGAATTGATTTAAACGTGTTTGAAAATCCAATTTTGAAGTTTGAAGTTGTGTGAATCGATTCACTCAAAGGTAAGTTGATTCATAGAACTCGTTGTATTGCTAGTAAGTCGATTGACATGATAAATGAATCAATTAATAGTCTTGGAACTTCATAAACTGAGTTCTTGTTATTCTTAAATCGATTTATAAGTTGGTAAGTCAATTTACAAATTTATAAGTCACCTAGAAAATATTTTTGAAGTGTTTTAAACCATGTTAATGCAATATTTTTGAAGTATTTTAAACCATGTCAATGCAGGCTAAATAAACATGTAACAACACTTATGTACAATAAAATTTTCTTTTTTGTGATTGATTTCTTGTTCAAGTAGTCTATGCAAGAGCTAGAGCATCAGCAAAGCACACATACATCATCTAGACTAAGCAAGTTGACATCACTCAAAACACTAAGTCTAATCTAACTAGAAAACACCTTACAATTACCAATTATATGGACTTTAGTTAATTTTTTATTAATTTTTATTAGTATAGTTTAACTTAAATTTGAAGGAACATATTTATTCCTTTAAGCTTTTTTATCATTTGATTTGAGCTATCTAGTTGAATTGAGTTGCTCTTGAACTTGAATCGAGTTGATTTTATGTTGAACCAATACTCATCAAGTCGAGTTGAGTTGAAACAATGATCAAATCAACTAAACTCATTTCTAGCCCTACTTGAGTTGAGCCCTTGTTCGAATAAAACTTTTTGATAGTAATATTATTGTTGGAGACCTAAAATCCTAGCCCAACTTAAGTATAAGATTGTTGTTGCTTGATGGTGAAGTTGCTAAAAACACAAAAAATTGGGGTAAGAATTGTGTTTGTCATTTAAAAAAAACATTTTGATGCTAAACTAAAAGATATGTCCATTATCAAAACATTCAACATTTGATTGTAAAACAATTGGATTAAAGTTCAATCATAAAGAACTTAAATGAAATTATAGAGTTGAGATAGAGAAGAGACATAAGTATTTTTATACTAGTTTAGAATAAATATTGCTACATCTAGTCCTTACCTTATAAAGAGATTTTGTCTCTGTACAATTGATGACTTAATCGAATCTTAATTCAATAGCGTACAAATATTATTTACTTCGACTCTTCAAGATTTAAGTATTATTTCCTCTGCCTCTCTAGAATATATCCCTAGAAGTCTTTCTAGTCTTCTCAACATTATGTCAATTGTCGTTGAGGATTCCAAGTATTCTTTCACCTCTTTAAGTGTCTCTTTTGAATTAAAGAGTTGTTATCACTATCGAGCTTAAGTATATTGATTCAAGTATGTTTCTGAGTTGACACAGAATCTTTTTTCAGATGTTTAACTTTTATTAAGAGGATAATACAATTCAATTTCCATATCAATTCAAGTGTATAAAAAGAACTTGATTGATATACATCAATTTCTAATAACTCTCTACATAAAGGATTTTTCATTCAATCTTTTCTTTTGATGTGTTCAAGGCTTTTCTAGAAACTTCCTTTGAACATTACCTTTTTCTTTTGATGACCAACTTTGTTGATTATCGTTCATCATAATATCAAACCACATCTATCTTGTTTAGTTTCAAAATGTTTCTATTTAAATACTGAAGAATATATCAGTTGAGAACATTGTATTGGAGATCTAGACATGTAGCAATAGTACATTGAATCGTTAAAGGATATGTACTATTCACAATACTATTTTAGGTTGTTGATGTACTATTTGGACAACTATATTGTATTAATTAAAGGATATACAACATTCTTTTTTTGATACTTTATGTTCTGGTGCCACGTTATTAGAGGAATAAAAATATTTCTCTTAGAATTTTGTCTTCCGACGAATATCAATAACTTAAGTTTGTCTTCAATATTGACTTATTGATCAGATGCATTGACTATTCGAGATGATAGCTTTATTAGATGAAAAATGCTTCATAGAATTTCCAAAGTCATTTTCTTTATCGGAGGATTTGAATTTTTCAAAGCGTTGACTTACTTAGAGGCTTAATTCATATATTATTCTTGTTCTTCGAATCAAATGACTAACAAAAGTCTTGACTTATATTTGATTTTGTTAGAGACAAACAATCATGTTTGCACTCTTTTCTATTGTGATCAAATGATCATTCATTGATTTATGTATCCTTGTCTTTAACGCTTTGACTCGGATTGTAGATTATCAAATGCTCATTCCAATGCTTTTTTATGTAATGAATTGTTCTTTTAGTAAAATAGTTTCCCATGCATTACTTATGCATTAGGTAATAATATTCTTCGTGTTAATTAACACTCACATTATTATATCTAACTTACTCATAGCCACCTTAAAATACATAGACATTGATATAACCTTATCTTCTAATTTAATTTACAAACTTAAAAATAGAGTTAAATATTGGATAATTGTTCTTATTGTGTTTACTATCATCCAAACCATTGTAGTTAAAATCACTTTTTCACTAATAGTTGGGATTAATATTTGGTTTCCACCAGAATATATGTAAAATCGTATTTTCATCTATATTTGTATTTTGTTTTTTGATCTACTTGTGATTTTTATACATTAATCTCAATTGGACAAGTTTTTGTTTTTTCTATGTATGTGAAGAACATTGTTAATGGAGATCAAAGTATGAGCTAGTAATAATTGAGTTTCTTTTGTGACTAAAAAGTTGATATCCATTTATTTAGAATGGTTAAAATTACATTAATCGAGAACAATATAATTCTTAATTATTAAAATAAAAAAATGATTACTTTGCAAACAAACTCACAACATCCAAGTGCATAGCATAAAATAACAAAATGCTTATAAATGCGACCAAATCTACAAATATGAGAACATTAAAGTGGTGATTTCGGATTAAACATTGGCCCTACACCATCTCTCTCTTAAGTCAAGAAATGAAAATTGAAAAAGAAGCAAGTGCTCGATGTAGTTTTTATTGGGACAAAAAATGATATTCTTCCATTCAAATTGGTAAAATTTATATCGATTGAGAATAATACAATTGAAATTTGCTAAAACTAAAAAGGATTAATCTACCAACAAACTCACAACATTTAGGTTAATAACATTAATCGACATAATGCCTACAATTGTGACAAAGCCTACAAATATAACAAAATAGAGGTGTTCGGAATATACATGTCTCTTGAGTTGTAATGTTAAAGACATCAAAGTCATTGATTTAATTTGAATCTGCACTTGATTGAAGTTAATCTATCATTCTAAATCAAATGAACACCACAAAAAAAAAAAAAAAAAAAA